>JADRCD010219432.1:0-10368 GCA_019843815.1 Montemys delectorum
TGTGCCTTCTCTATGCATTTCATACTTACAATGAGAAAACTTGGGAATTAACATATACACATACATACACAAAATTTCATATTTACCCACATACATGACTTTTTCTAAAATGCCAAATGCCATGACTGCCGTGGGAGCCCGACTCGGAGACCCCATGCTGACCCCATGTTCATCCTGTCCTTGGAATCCCGTGGCTCTCCTCTCTTCATTCTCTTGCTCTCTTTCTGGCTGCTCCTGTGAGTCTCCCTCATGCATTCCTTTGATTTATGGCTTAGTGTCAAAGCACTGAGTTCCTTTCCTTGCCTTCTGATCATTTTCCTTTCTTGCGTATTTCCAGTGTGAATAGCCCCTCACCTTGCCCAGGATGACTTTGCGGGTCCTTTCCCACTTCCTTGTACCTCACTGCTAGGTTCACTTAGCAAGTTTAGTTTTGTTTCGTGGCACCATCGTGCCATTATTATTATTATTATTATTATTATTATTATTATCATCATTATTATTATTATTGCAATTACTATCATCATCATTATTGTTATTAGCCCATAACTTCCCTTTTGAGAGCAGAGAGTGCTGACTTTCATTTTTGTCTCCTCTGTGCCTAGCACAGTGCTTAAGTTCTGCAAATGTCTGAAGAATACACAGTGAACTCAGATGCTGGGCAGACACCATACCCAGCCATCCAAGCAGACCAGATGGCAAATGTTAGTATTTGAACCTCTCGTAGAAACACAAAGCCACTGAAATTCTGTTGTGTGAGCATATGTTTATGTGAATTACCTCTCTGGATGGTCTCACGATACCAATAGCATCTGGGGAAGACACCTGAGCCAAGTTTCCTCTGTAAATTATTTCTGGTCTTTCCCTTGCCCTCAGGCTTAAACAATAGGCTGTCAAGTTATTAAAAAGAGGAAGCATGTTTCTTATGGGGAAAATTATCATGCCAATATACTGAAATAAAACAAAACAAACACTTCCAGAGAAGGAAGGTTGTGGCCTCCAAGGACCTGTGTCATCACTCTCCCTCATAGAGAATTCGGAAGACCGGATGAGTGGCGGGAACACGAAAGATGCCCTTAGCCCAAACAGGCTTGTATTCAATACAGCTCAGCAGCGTGCTCTCAGTACTTTGCATTTACTCCAGGTTAGGATGGAAAGATGTGGAAAAGAGACAGTTTCTGACCTCAAAGAGTTCACAGTCCAATAAAGACGTTAGATTGAGACAAAGGAAGGACTATCCTGGGAGGCTGGCAGGGCCAGGCTGTTTCTCAGCACATTGTAGCCGCACTCCTTCCAGTTTGGAGACTGCTCTGTGCTAACTGATTTCCCTTGAGGGCACAGGATGGCAACCGTCATTTTCAGGTTTATATCTCCCTTGATTAGGACATGGGGTCAAGCCGGGCGGTGGTGGCGCACGCCTTTAATCCCAGCACTTGGGAGGCAGAGGTAGGCGGATTTCTGAGTTCAAGGCCAGCCTGGTCTACAGAGTGAGTTCCAGGACAGCCAGGGCTATACAGAGAAACCCTGTCTCAAAACAACAACAACAACAACAACAACAACAACAAAAAGACATGGGGTCAAACTGAACTAGGATCTAAGTCTAGTTTTACATCTAAATTATGTAATTATTAACCATACTTACTGAATATACTGTAAAATAGATATAGTTTCTGCCCTAGATATTTGTTATTTCTCCGTACTGGGAACATTTGGAATCCATTATCTAGATATTTGAAGTGATGCTAAATTGTTGTTTGCCATTACTGTGTTACAGAACACGCTAATGCCTGACTCCTGTCTGACTGTATTTTGGTACCTATGATCTATCTTCCTTCTTTCCCCGTTCCCCCCTTCTCAGACTCTGCTGACCCTCATTCTTATCTTTACTTCTACGTGACCAACACCAACATTCTCAGCTTCTAGCGAATAAGAACATGCAGTATACGTGTCATGATGACTTGTCTGACGGATAGAGGGAGTGAGGGGAGGGATCGAGGTGTCCTGCATGAAAGCACCAGGCTAGCCTAAGGTAGAGTTCAGATTGTTGTTATTGTTCTCTCTATCGTTTGCAAGCATGGCTCTCAGCTGGGTCTGAGACATGGAAGGAGCTGGTGTAGCTGTTCTCATTTCACCCCCTCTGGAATCTGATGACAGCCAGTGGCTGAAGTTTTACTGACCCCTGGCCCAGTGTTGGCTGCTGTCCTTAGACACTGATGTCAGACAACTGGCAGCTGAACCCTGGAGGACTCACAGCTGAACCATGTGCTTTGCTAACACTAAAGGAGGAAGGAAGGCAGCCTTTGAGCTACAGAGAAGGCCAGGTGGTTCCTCAGAAGGAGGGTAGATGAGAAGGAAGTGAAGGCAGCTGCTGGCAAGGGAGCTCTGCATGTCCTACACTGGGCTGATTTGTGAGTCTTGAGGAGACAAATGAAAGATGTCAGCTCACTGTCATGTACCTGTGATTCTAGCACTTAGGTGCTGAGGTAGAATCATGAGTTCCAAGCTAGCCCTGGCTCAAACAAAACAAAACAAAACAAAACAAAACAAAACAAAAACCCCAAGTATACAAAAAAAAATCCCAAGAGAATAAAGTCAAAGACAGCATCACAACATAAGAAGGAGACCCACCCTCATCCCCCATGCTCATCCCCCCCACCTCATCCCCCATGCTTTGCCTACAAAGCTTTCCACGCAGAGGGTACTTTATGACCAGCTTCATTCTATCCCTTCCTTACCTAGAGCCTAGCTGTTGAGACACACTCTGGTCTCACCATTCGGGCAGGCAGCATCCCTACCCCTGTCTCGCAACTTACAAAAGTGACAGTTCAGAGCTGCGCAGCTGGATGAATGGCTTGTTTTCAGCCAACATTGGTCGTTCCCTGGACATAGCTTAACACTCTGTCACAGGATTCAGAATCCTGTGGCCAGGCACCAGCCCGAGAGACTTGAGTGCTTCAAACTGGAGGTGGGGAGAGACTGTCAGGAGGTAACCTGACCACATTTCTGTGGCACGAGCTGCTCTAAGCTGGCGTGGATTAAGGCAGGCCATTTGAGAACACTCAGAGATCTGTCTGGCAGGTACTTTGTATGTGGAACACACACCTTGTCTTAAAAGCAACCTGATCCCACAAGTATCAGAGAATGGCAACAGGGAAGCCTTTCCCTTCTCATGGGGTGGCAGTCTTTCACTCACAGACATACAAGACCAAAGCCAGGTGCGGTGCTGTGTGGTCCTTGCTATTCTGGAAGCAGATGTGGAAGAATCTTTTGAAAGCAAGAATTTGAGGGTGGCCTGGGCATCATGGTGGGACCCTATTTCCTGCTGCCTTCTGGCTGCCCCATCTTTCCTCAGCACTTCCTCCCCACCCGACAAAATGAACAAAATCCCGAAGAGCCACAGCCTGTAGACTTTTGGTCTTGACTCACGTGTCATACCTAGCTTGGGTTTTGACTCTGGTAAAGTATAAAAATCTTTGGCCTCACTTTGGAATGGTGGCTTCTGAAGGGACATCTGCCCAGTGAGCTAATCAGCCTGCATGTCCAGTTAAGGACTCAGACATTTGTTTCTATAATGTTGGATGATCACTACACATGGTTTGAACCTCTGTTTGGGTGGGCACAGTCAGTGGATCAGGACAGAATCCTTATCTCTGCTAACTGGTGCAGCAGGGGACAGGTGTCTTTCTCTTCCTCCTAAGCTTTGCAGCCTTGGGGACAGAGCACACAGGTCAATCAATATGATCAGAGTTGAAAGCAAAGCCTGTGGAGAGTGCCAGAAAGCTATAATTCTCTTGGATGCAGGAAGATGTCTAGTTCTGGGATGGTCAGGGTGCATTATCCTTTACAGTAGATTGTCTACTTAATCAAGATGTGTGCATCCTCTTGGAAGAACAAATCTTGTTTGGCCTCTGGATACCTGCTGTGTGATATATGACTCCTTCTAAGTGACTGTCAGGCTGAGAGAAGATGGATCCCAAGTTGAAAGGTAGCCAAGGAGAGACCCATTGAGCTTGCATTGTGCCTGGAATGTTTTGTGGATGGGGCTGGAACGTGGATTCTCTTCCCTCCCTTCATCTAACTCTTCTGATATGAAGAGTTTCAACATGTAAACTGAGCTCACAGAAGAAAAGCCCAAGAGGGGAAAGAGTCAAACCTATTTGGATTCAGTTCATTGGCATAGAAGTAGTTTCTACATTGAGCCCAGTTCCTGTGAAATCTTATGAACCATGAAGGCCAATTAAAACAGAGCCCAGGCACAGGATGAAGCCAAGAGACATGTATAATTATGGGAACCAGAACTTTAGTAGGGAAAGAAAAAAAAATAATCCAAGGAGAAGCCAAGGCCAATTATCAGAACTGCTAATTTTACCAACCTAATCATTAATGAACACCATTTTTCTGAAAAGAATGCTAAGAGAGTAATTGTATTTCAAGGGCTTGAAAACTGCTAAACTCTGAAGTTGTACAATTTGTGCAAATTAATATGATAAAAAGAGACAATTAAGGTTTATAATTAACAGATAAATACAAATGATCTGCTGAAGACAATCTCAAGTTTCTGCTCTGTCTTCTGAAGCAGTGTAATTGATTTTTATAAATGCTAATTTACGGTACATGCTCTGTTAACCATTAAAACTGAGACAAGACCATGGAATAAATGTAAGTCAAGGACAGAGGCAAGCCAAGGAACTAAAAGCCTGCATCTAGCCAAGGGGAAGAAATAGAAAGGACACCAAAAGCTGGCATGTAGCTTGGGAAAGAGAACAGCCGTCTTCCCCCGTTTCTTCTTGATCAGCCAAAAAAAAAAAAAAAAAGTCTCCCCAAATCCATTAAAGGCTGGGGTAGCTTGTCAGTAGTGTGCCTGGTTAGCACCCAACAGGCCCAGAGTTCTACTGCCAGCACCACATAAAACTGTGTGCCAGGGCATCACACTTCTATAGACCCACACTTGGAAGGAGGCCTTAGAATCATCTAAGAGCAGGAGTTATTGATCATCTTTGACTACACAAGATTTTAGCAGGCCTTGAAGTAAAAGAGAGAATTAAGGTTTATAATTAACAGATAAATACAAAAGACCAGGTGAAGACAATCTCAAGTTTCTGCTCTGTCTCTGCCTTATAGAGAAGTATAATTGATTTTTATAAATGCTAATTTATGGTACATTGCCTCTGTTAACATTGAGGCAATACTCTTGCCTCAGCCTCCTGTGGAGTACAGGCATCGATACAGCTGAGCAGCCAGATGTTGACTATTAGGGGCACTGTAATTTCTCTGGAATTCCAATGGAACTGATTCTTTCAATGAAGAGTGTTAATTTTGTAATAGGTAGATACACAGAAAAGGCCCAGTCAGATCCTTGTCCTTAGGAGCTGGAAGTGTGCCAGTGTGATCAATATACAACCACAACTGTTGCAGAAAACAGTACAAGAGCAGAGAAAGGTAGATGGCTCTGCCTGAGCATAGGGAGGCTTGAAGAAGAAGCAAGGGGCTGGGTGTTGGTGAATGAGTAGAATTTTCCCTGTTAAAGGAGGTAAGAAAAGTTACTTTACGTAGCTAGAAAAACAAAGGAAACATGGTGTATCAGGTCTACTGATGAAGAAGGATTCTAGCTGGACCAGACCATGGCACGGTAGAGGACGTTGGGAGGCGAAGGGTCTGTGTTCTTCCGAAGGCAGAGGGGAGATGTAAGATGTAATACATGGGAGAGTGGAAGGAAGCACATGGGAGACTGAGGAGGAGCAAGTGAAGCAGAGATGGAGATGAGGAGTCATGATAAGAAGAGCCACCTGAGGATATGGCAGCTAAGTGATGGAGCAGGGAATCAGGGGGGCTTGATGCTCTACGGAACACTTTAGAATAAACCTCAAGGCTTATGACACTTTTTAAAACAGGACAACATTTACTATAGAGACTAAATTAATTCTAGCTTTGAAAATCCGCACTGTAGAAAAGGTCGATTTTGCTTCATTTTAAACTGTTTTCAAATCTGGGCATGGTGGTATATGCCTGTAACTCTTGCACTTGGGAAGCAGAGGCAGGAGGATTGTAAGTTGGAGGTCAGCCATGGCTGCATCGTGAGACCTTGTCAAAGAAATTTTAAAAAGTGGCCTTAGAAATATTTTAGCTTGATACTATATTGGGATAACCTGATACACAAATTGCTTTGACACATACAAGGCTGTTTAGATGCCTTGAATTTCACCTGGGGGCACTCACAACCATCAGGAATTTTTTACATATCACAGCTCAGAAATGAATACACAGAGGCAATACAGGCATGGCCACTGTCCAAGGATGGGCTTCATGAGTCTGTTGTCTCGTCAGTCCTGGGTTAGTGACTAAACAGTGATGTCGTTTCTTCCAAACATCCTGCATTCGCTAGAGTGATTGCCCATGTGATGGACAGTGTCAGCCACTTTTGGATGGACACGTGCAAAAAGTGAATATGCAAAGCCTGAAAAATCTCCGTGAGAAAGAGGAGAGATTTGACTCAGGTTCCAGAAATCTCTGTAAGAACCAATGCTGTCATCCAGACCTTGGCAATCTTACCAGTGGGTTAAATGCCCCTTTGCTGGTGACAACGCTGTAAGTTTCACTGGCCCTAGGCATGAGCCATTCTCTATGGTACTGAAACCCCTAAGTTTTACAAGGAACTATTTTATAGAAGCTCATGGGACGGGTTATCTTAGGCTGCATGGGCTACTTTTTACCTGATGCTGCTCTTCTGGGGATCTGTGACCAGGCACCACTCTACTAACCACACAGAGATGACCCAATTGTGCCATTAGCCTCCTCTAAATACAGTCTATCGATTTTCTTTCTCCCACAGTAAGCAGGGTTATCGTGGTTGTTCCAAAGCAATTAGGTAAACGAGCATTTGGCTGGACTGTCCTTCCACCTTGAAGGATCCTCTCTCTCTCTTCTTCTCTGTTAGAGCCTTAAAAGCTTTAGTCCCTTAGAAAGCCAAGAGTTGCTTTTCTGCACCAATAAGCAAAAGCATTACAATATTAATAACCCTCGGCCACGGGTTTAGCTTCCTCACCTTCTTACCATGCTTGAATGGTTCCCTCTGAGTGTGAAGTAATCAATAGTGGCCAGAAACTCATTCGGGTTCTCACACACTCCATGAAGTTTCCAAAATAAGCTAGTGGCAAGCATTTAATTAGCTCATTTTGTTTCTGCCAAGGCAGAGGTGCAGACTTGAAGAGTCCAGGAACTGGGGATAAAATATAGCTGTTCCACAAGTTTCTATATCTGTAGTAAATAGGGATGGGACTCAGAAGACAAATGATTCTGCCTCTCCTATTCTCTCTGTGGATCTGGGCCTGTCCCTTTAGAGTCTTGACTTCCATTTTAGCAAGGTGTCCCTTAGACAGCTTAAGCAAGGTTTCCTCCGTCACCAGAGTCTAGTGCTAAGGGCCAGTCGCCATGCTGAGTGTTGATGATAAAAGATGTAACCAGACATGCCAAATAGGAAGGGAAAGAGGCAGTCTTAGACAAGCTTTGGCTCTGGACAGCAAAGGGCTCTAGGCTAGAACTGTGTGGAGAGAACTGTGTGGTATGACTATCTCAGGGCTGGGACTGAGCCAGCCTCTGGGGCCCAGCTAGCTAGTCCTGCAACTCAGGAGGCTGAGGATTATGATTACTCATAGTGTCCAGGTTCTTTCTCTCCCATGGTTTTGCTTTTTTTTTTTTTTTTTTTTTTTTTTTTTTTTGTGACAGGGAAGGATTTATCTTCTCCCTGGATCGAGGCAACAATATTTATTTCTACACCCCACAAAGCATCCAAAGGAAGTTTCTCTTCGGATGTTTGTGTTGGGAGCTGTGGGCGTTTCGCTGATAGCTATCATTGGTTTTGAAGTCTCTGTGTTTCCATCAAGATGAGCAGGCAATGAGTCTCACGCACACACAGGAAAAGGCCGAAGTGAACTCCAGGTGAAGAGGAAGCAGAGATTAGCTGGTCTGGAAAGGCCTCCTGCTGCATAGGCAGGAAAGCCAAGAGGGTTATGCACAGGCTGAAGGTGAGAATTTCTCCAGCCTTGCTTTGGTTCATAGAGAATCAAACAGCTCCAATCTACTGGGTCAACAGTCCTCATACTTGTATGCATGCATGGGAATCTAATGCAAGCTTCCACTGAAGAAGAAAAAAAAAAACCCGCCACATAGGCGACAGATCTGTCCTCAATGGCTACAGCCTCTTTTGTTATTTAGTCTTTGACCGGATTCAGATTGGAGGCCATTTATATAAACGCCTACTGCCAGGTGTGCATAAATTCTGACCCATGGAAACATTCATGTCTCGGTGGCAAGATGGTGCAGGACATAATGCCATTTGCCACTCGAGTGTATGCTTGATCCCTGGAAGCCACATGGAGGTAGAAGGAGAGAACTTCTGTCTTAAAGTTGTCCACTGATTGCCACATGTGTGCAATCATGTGCATGCCTTGGCACATGTACCCACCCAACATACCCTAATAACAAACAAAAGGGCCTTAGGGATGGCTCAGTGGGTTAAGGCTCTGGTTACCAAGGCTGGGGACCTGAGTGACCTCAGGACATGTGTGATGGAAGGAGAGAGCTGACTCCCAAAAGTTGTGCTATGACTTTTACCCTCATGCTGGGGTGTGCATACAACTCGTCATCCACCCCCACATCCACCTCTCCCCAGAGAGAGAGACAGAGACAGAGACAGAGACAGAGACAGAGACAGAGAGGGACACACAGAGAGACAGAGATACAGAGACAGAGAGGAACACAGAGAGAGAGAGAGACAGAGACAGACGGAGAGAGAGGGGGAGACATAGAGAGACAAAGAAACAGAGACAGACAGAAAGAGGGATAGACAAAGAGACAAAGAAAGAGAGATACACAAAGAGAGACAGAGACAGAACATATAAAAATAAAGACTTGTGTCTTTGAATTAACAAAGATGTTTCTAAAAATTTATTACAAGGATGAGAGTTGAAATCCACTGAAAGATTTATCTTTTGTTTTTCATATTCTTTGAACATCTGTTATCTGGTTTTTCAAAATTCAGAAATGTCTTAATTAACAGTAAAATGTAAATGTGTATACGTGCACTGAAACTATAACGCTGAGGTAAGTGCCTGTGTATTCATACTCAGGCTAAGGCGAGGAAGTGGAAAGTGCTCTGAGCATTTACAAGCCCTTTACATTGTACTCCCTCACCCTCTGTCGAGTCTCCAGTACATATGCACTAAGGTTTAAATCATCACTGGACTGAAGAGCGCTTGCTGTTCTGCAGAGGACCTGAGTCCAGGTCCCAGCACCTGAGTTGGGCAGCCCACAAGTGCCTTAACTCCAAATCCAAATCCAGGGAACCCAATGCTTTCTTCTGGTCCCCAAAGTTACTGGCTCTCAGGTGGTACACACATACATACATACATGCACATTTAAAAATATTTTTAAAAATTATCATTGTCCAACAAGCATTCATCACTTATAAAAATGTTCCTATATAATATAAGAATATTATATAAATTCATTCTGTGTTTTAAGAAGTTTGTGACTGACTTTTCAGTTTCAGTATTATTTTACTGAGGTAACATATTATAGCTAGCATCAATATAAAAATATTGATGCACGCATTTTCTCTCCGGTGACTTTCTAAGGCAGGACCAGCCGGGAGGCACAGGCCTCATGAGTCAAGCAGGGGAGCCGCAGGGCAGCAGGGACAGGACAAGCTCTAGTCAGAGACACCAAGAACATCTAACACCAGAGATCAAGAGATGGCAAAAGGCAAACTCAAAAATCCTACCAACAGAAACCAAGACAGCTTGGCTTCATCAGAACCTAGTACTCCCACCATAGCAAGTCCTGGATATCCCAAAACAATGGAAAAGCAAGATTTGGATCTAAAATCATATCTCACAATGCTGATAGAGGAACTCAAGAAGGACATGAATAACTCCCTTAAAGAAATATAGGAGAACAGAGGTAAAGAAGTACAAGCCTGGGTTGGTGAGATGGCTCAGTGGGTAAGAGCACCGTCTGCTCTTTCAAAGGTCATGAGTTCAAATCCCAGCAACCACATGGTGACTCACAACCACCCATAATGAAATCTGATGCTCTCTTCTGGTGCATCTGAAGATAGCTACAGTGTACTCATTTATAATAATAAATAAATCTTTAAAAAATAAAGAAGAGATACAAGCCCTTAAAGAGGAAACAAAAAAATCCCATAAAGAATTACAGGAGATCACAAGTAAACAAGTAGTTTGAGTAGAGCAAACTCAAAAATCCCTTAAGGAATTGCTGGAAAACACAAACAAACAGGTGAAGGATTTGAGTAAAACCATCAAGGACCTAAAAATGGAAGTAGAAACAATAAAGAAATCACAAAAAGAGACA
>JADRCD010219433.1:0-15906 GCA_019843815.1 Montemys delectorum
AAAAAAAAGAATTAGTCTTAGCATTTCTAAGTTAATAATTGCATATGATTTTAGTTACTTAGAATTGTGTCTGAATAGACTGTGGCTGCCTTCTTCTCCTGGGCAATGTTTCAAAACTTCAGCTGTAAATTGTGCACAGACTGATGCTAGGGACTGTTTTCCTGGTTTGTGTTGGATATCATTTTCAATGAATAAAGAAACATTTTACAGTTTTCTTTTTTAAATTTAGTTTTAGCATTTGAAACTTTTTTGCTTTAGAATTGTTAATTAATTATGCTGCAATGGTTATAATAGCCTCAACTAATATTTTTAATAACTAAAATCTCAGACACATGTTTTGTAGCTCAAAAAATTACTTCACAAATCTACTCCTGTCACATTTTCCAAAATATTTCTTGTATAGAGACAGTTTAAAACATCGTAAGTTCTCACAGGTGAATAGGCAGCCATCAGGGCTTTCTTTCCACTTAATTGGGTCAAGTGCAAACTTCGTTTAATATGAAATATCTAAAAGACCCTGTTTTCTGAGCTGCTAAGGCTGTAGGTTGTAAGCTTTATGTTAAGACTCAGGTAATATGGAACCTTCTGAATGCAAAATCCAGCTAGAATGTCAGCTCTCCTGTCACTCATGACAAAGGGAAAGTCAACTCAGACATATAACCCCTTCTTCATTTGCCTATCTAGAGGCTATTTTGTTTTATTTACCAAGATTTTAGCAGGAGAGAGCATTTATTCAGTATATACTATTTTTCTGACAGAATAGTCAAAGCAGTTATCTGATTACCAAGGCAATGGTAGATACTATGTCTCACTTTATGAGTTCTCCAGATTGAGAGACAATGGAACCTTTTTCTAACAGTCAAATAAAGTATTGTTGTGTAATAAAGCCTTTAATTTAGGAGGTCATTTTCCTCTTTAATGTACATTTTCCCAACCATCCTTCTTGGCCATGATTCAACAGAGATGAATACATAAGTAGTTAATTTCTGAATTACTATGTGGATATCTCTCAAAGCCTCTGACTTTAAAGCACAAGTAAAACTAATAAAAATGATTTTTCTTTTCAGTTACAAACATATGAAACTATGGCTTCTAATTGATTGAAACTGAAATTTTCTTCCTGTTGCTTGATGTCAATTGTCTTGCAACTGAGAAATTGCTATTAAATTCAAATGGATGATGCCATAAAATAGTATCTGACTGATAAATATCCCTGCAAACTTTAGAGGATAAAAAGAAACATCATAGCATCTCACTTAGAATTCTATCTTCTCTTCTATATATCTCTTCAAAAATTGAGGGCTATTGCCTAGGAAATCTATTTTGTTACAATAAGAATAAATTAAGATACAATCAACTTTTCATTTAGGTAGAGTAGTGCATGGGCTCATAATATGAGGAACTTTTGTGGTGTTTTATATAAAATATTTTAAAGGACATTAAAGGAACCAGGGATTTCATGTGTCCGAGGCTGCTGGTGTAGCTTAGTCAGATAGTGCTTGTCCTCCAAGCAGGAGAAACTGAGTTTGATCCCCAGACTCACATTAAAAAGGAAGGTATGTTGGAGAGGTGGATCCCTGAAGTTCAGTGGTTAAGTCTAGCCCACTTGGTTAGTTTTAAGCCAAGGAGAGACCTGATCCCAAAACAGAACAATGATGGAACTTTAGGAACAACATTGAAAAATGTTCTCTGACTTCTATATATGCATAAACACACATGTATATCTAGATGAATATGTACTCTGGCAGACACACACACACACACACACACACACACATGCAGACACCCAGAACATTATAGGTTTCAATATGTCAATGAATCAAATTCCAAGTATTTTATCCTAATATATACTGTGATTCCTGGGAGAAAAATCATATGCTATAAATCATACCTGTGATTTGTATGTCATGGTCTTCTCTATCCAGAAGGTAACAAATAGCCAAACAAAATTACATGTAAATTGGGTATCAAAAGCTAATAATGAATCTGTTGTCTAAGGTTTACACAAACTTAGAAAAGTAGTTCTCAAAGTATGTCCCAAGATAACTCTGGTAGTCAGTGGTCAATGCGGGTTGCATTGTAGCACCTTCTTGATGAGAAAAAAATTATTTTATAAAACAAATAAATTGTATTTGCCTTTTTCACTTCTTTCATGAGAATAGAGTTTTATTATACTGCATATGATGTTTCAAAATATTATTTGTAATGTTAGGAATGAACACAGTGTCAATTTATTAATTAATTTTCCTTCACAGGTTGACTATTCTCTTTCCTGTCCTCTACTTCCCTCCCTCCTACCGTCCCTTTCATGCCTCCACCACAATTCACTGCTTCTCCTCTTCCTCCTCCTCCTCTTCTTCCTCCTCTTCCTCTTCCTCCTCCTCTTCCTCTTCCTCCACTTCATTTCAGAAAAAAGAGAGGCCTCCCATAGATATCAACCAATCCTGGCATATCAAGTTATAATAAAGACTAGGTGCATCTTCTCCTGTAGATAGATGAAACAAGCCAGTAGAAGGAAAGGGACACAAAAGCAGGCAACATAGTCAGAGAGAGTTCCTGCTCCTGCCATTAGGAGTCCCTTATTAAAACCAAGCTGTATAACTGTAACATATGTGTAGATGTCAGTCCCATGCATGTTCCTTGGTTGGGGCTTCAGTCTCTGTGAACCCGTGTGGGCCCAAGTTTTTATTTAAAAGTTTTTTATTTTAAAGGATTATTTTTTTTTTAGATAATTTCTTTATTTACATGTAAATTTTCCCTTTCCCAGGTTCCCCTCCAAAAAACAAACAAACAAACAAAAACAACAAGAACAAACTTCTTTTGCCTCCCCCCTCCCCATGCCTGCCACCCCACCCTCTCCCACTTATTGGCCCTGGCATTCCCCTACACTGGGGCACAGAACCTTCACAAGGCCGAGGTCCTTTCCTCCTACTGATGATCAAATTTGCAGTCCTCTACTATACACATGCTGCCAGAACATTCAGTCCCACCCTGTATAGTCCTTGATTGGTGGTTGGGTCCCTGGGAGCTCTGAGGATACTAGTTAGTAATTGTTGCTCATCCTAAGGGGCTGCAAACCCTTCAGCTCCATAGAACCTTTCTCTAACTCCTACATTGGGGACAGTGTACTCAGTTCAATGAATGGCTGTGAGCTTCTACATCTGTATTAGTCAGGTATTGTAAGAGCCTCTCAGGAGATAGGATTATTTTTAAATTTACGTTATACTAATATTAACAAGCTTGATAGTTTGAATAAAATAATAAATATTTAACATTTCATTTTTACTTTTTAATAAAAATTTAAATTCTTAAGATTCATTTTATTATTTATCTGTGTGTATGGCAGGACAGGAATTGCTCACAGAGGCCAGATGAGAACCTTGAATCCGCAGAAGCTAGCATTGTGGATGGCTGTGAGCCGCCAGATGTGGGCACTAGAAACTCAACTTAAGTTCTCTGCAAAAGTAGTCAATGCTCTTCAGCACTGATCCATCTCTTTAGCCCCTAATTTAATTTTAAATTGAATTATAATTAAATTTTTAAGTAAAATATTTAATTACTTGAGTTTATTCAGAAGCATTGAAATACACAATCTATACAAGCAATACAGTTCAATGGTTTCTTCAGCAATTTTTAAGCGTGAAACTCAGCCTTAGACAAAGGTCATTTAGCAATGACTGCTTTGGAGACATGTTTGATTACTTGTGATAAATATGCATGCTCCATGTCTTCTGGGATTTTGAAAAATCATCCTTTCCTTTATTTTACATCTACTTAATATAAAATTAAGAAAACTTTTTTATCAATGAGTATGTGAATGTATATGTGCATGTGTGTGTGCATATGTGTATGTGTGCATACATGTGCATGTGTGTGCGCACATGTGTGTGTGTGTTTGTACATGCACAAGAGAGTGCAACAACATACATCTGGAGGTGATAGGATAACTTGAAGGGGTTCTCTCTTGCCTCCTGGGCCCTAGAAATCAAACTCAGGTGAAACTCAAGTCATCAAGCATATTATTAACAGTCATCTTTACACCCTGGCTATCTCACCAGTCCTAAATATACTTTTAAATTGTCCACAATATGATACCAGAATTTCTTATTCTTTTTTGTTGTAGTTTCCAGAATAAAATGCATTATTGTACAAATCGGGCATGTATTCTTGGGCCACACATCTGGAATGTTTCTATGTTGTAGCATTACATATTGATATGCCTCAATCAATATGAAGTAAGTTGTAAGGGATGTACTGATAATATTGGTTTGGTTTCTAAAGTGAGTGAGTAAGCTTTGGATTTTTGTTTTGACTTTTAAGTAGAGTAGACTCAAGTTCATTCTGTGATAACATAACTCTCTCTCGTATCTCAATCGGCTTTCTTCCATGAGAGGGAGCTAAGTGAGCTGACCTGATGGGATTGTGCCTGGTAGTGGGTAGAGTTTGTGAATTCCATTTGCCTTGCATGTGAAGCTGTGTATATGGAATTTATAGAAGCAGGGAAGCTCGGTGCATACTATTGACTTTCTATTGATCTCACCGGAGCACATAGACAAACGACAACTAAAACAAAGCCTACCATTTTCTGGCAAAGTTTGGTACATCATAAAACAAAGTGTAGTACCTTTTGTAGACTGCATAAATAAACCCATAAATTACAAATAAGAAAAAGTCTAGGAAAGATATTCATTAAGCAAAATGTTTTAACCTTCATTGAAATTAATTTTTTAATATCTTCAATAGTAATAAACCATATGTAAAATAAATTATGTAACCTAATAGTAAAACTGAAATGGTCTTTGCAGTCCCAAAAGATAACTTTCTTTAATAAAAAAAATATTTTTATTAAAATATAATTATATCTTCACTTTCCTCTCTCTAACATTTCTCTGGACCTCCCCCTTGATCCCTTTGGCATCATGGTCTCTTTTTACTTTTGTTGTTATTTTCATATATATTATGCTTATGTGTATGTGTAAGTACATGCATGTGTGTGTGTCTGTGTGTGTGTTTTTAGTATAATGTATTGGCTGTTGAATGGGTGTCAGCTTGTCTGTTGCATATTGTAATTTCTTTCATTTACACCTTACAGAGAAATATAAAGGTATATTTGCCATCGTTCTTCTTTTATGGAGGCACAGACTGGAGCTCTGAGAGGTTAAGCCAATTAGCCCATCAAAGCTCTGATCTTAGATCTGATTTCACTGCCATGTTCCCTCATACATTACATTCTTCTCTCTGGCCAAATGTTCCATGAATTTGACTGGAAAAAATTACTCAGGTATTTTTTTAAAGAAGAGAAAACACAGGTTCAAAGTAACAAAATCAGAAATGAAAATCCATATGTTCTTTTATTCTTTCAGAATTATTCTGGATATCAATTCATGGGTATAGAAGTCACCTTTCTCCAAAGTGTCACCCACTGCTGTGTCCTATAATGTTTCACTCCTTCCTCCTTCCCTTTTTCTCTCCCTCCCTCCTCTTCCTCCCTCTGTGTTTGTGTCTGTGTATGTTTGAATGAAAGAGAGAGAAAGAGAAAGAAAGAGAGAAATTTGTTGGAGTACTCTTTTATACTTTACTTCCCATAATGGTCTGGCAGTATAGCTGAATGCCTGCTCTAAGAGCTCTGGAAGGCAGTGCCCTCCACCAGCCAGTGAATAAGGGGTTTCTGACAACTGGTTTGTTTGGTTGGTTGGTTTTGTTTTGTATTGAACTATTCATGAGGGTTGTTCTGAAAACAATTTTTATATTGTAACAACAGGATTTTTTTCATATTTGGATTATTCTTAACAGTATGTGTTTCACCACTCAAACCCTCATTTGGTTAATTAAAACTTTCAGTAAGAACTAGTAATTATACTAAAATTGGTGATGGAGTAGGATTGGGAATATGTAAAGTATATCTGGATTTCCCTCTGGTAATCCAAAATCCTTGGCTTTTGGCTTCAGATTTCCAAGTTCAGTTATAACATTTGCTTTGTTTGAATTTCTTATGATTGCATAAGAAGAAAATGAAATATTAGATGCACAGGGATATAACATGTGGGAATGGTTCCTGATACATTCTTATGTAATTCATTAGTAGGAGCTGCTTTTTATGTTTTTCTTTCACTTGAGGTAGTGTCATGTACTGACTGTGTTCTCCACGGGTGATGTCTAACCCTGTTCACTAGGCCTAACATTAAATTCATAAAACTGGCTTTATTTTAGACTAAAAGGAGACTGCTCTGACTCCAGTGTACCCAAAAGTTCTTTCCAAAGATCTGATTCACAGCATGTAACAGAGTTTTCCCATCTAGGCCCAAAATCAGAGCTGCCAAAATATATTTTAGAAAATAGATCCATGAAATATATTTTTAAAGATCTATAGCAATGGAAATGATTTTAGAGTAAGATAGGCTTTCATGATGTCAAGCAAGACAATGATTTTTCCCATACATGGAGTCAGAAATTTGGACTTGAGATCTCTATTGATATATTAGTTCTTTCCATTTGCTAATAAGTGTAATCGAGAGTCCAGAATTGGATCTCGCTTTCCAAAGATAAGACAGAGAAAATATCATTCCTGCTGTTTTTAATTATCTACAAACAAGAAAAAGAAACACATAAGGTACAAGAAATCCAGAATCATCTGATAAGTATTACAAAGTACTGTGGGAACAGTGACTAACTGCCTAGAGACTTCAGGAGTGCTCTAAGAAAGAGTAGCATTTAAACTCAGTACAATATAATGTGTGGGAGTGTACCAGAATTTTCTTAAATGGGAAAGGGCATCCCCAGATAGAAAAGACAACATGTTCACACAAGTGAGGATGTAGGAGAACTCAGCATCCTGGAGACAACGTGAAAATTAGAACAAGTCTTTTTGAAAAGGAGTTTGGCAGATTGTGTCAAGATCTGTACAAACACATACATCTTTAGCATATGGAGTTTTTGTCCTGAGGAATGCAGAAAAGATTCCTTTGTAATGGCAGAATTACAAAATAAAAATTAGCTTATTTTCTAAAACGTACAAAATGTGTGCGCATTATAGTACACAGTTTTACTGATCAATTCTATTGTCAGAGGAATAGTAATGAGTGTTCTAAATCAAATTTAATATATATATATGGTATTGTATTAACATATAAAATATGTTATCCTATTAACTTATAAAACAAAGCTTGGTTATTGTGACTATTTTATAGTGATGTATATCAACATATAGATAAGATGAAAACATCAAACTCCAAATTAAAACAGCAACTGTCATAAAATGTTTTGTCAAGGTGGTAAAACTATGACTAATTCATTTTAACTAATGTAACTTGTTATGGCCCGATTGGTCACTTACTCAAGTTTTTTCAGTGGATGTAAGTTTATACGTTTCCGAAGTCTAATAGAAGCACTGTTAGAAGAGATAAAGGGACTGATCATACACAAACCACAGTTTTCATGGTTAAAGAAATCATTTCAGAATCCATCAATGGCATCGTTAAAGTAGTGATATTTTAGTGATGTGTCTGTATGGTCTAGCACATTGAAAACTGGCCCAACTGATGGTGAGCCGGAAGTACATCAGAGAGGAGAATGGATGTGTCTCAAAATAAGGTACAAAACAAGTTACCTGAGAACTACCTGGAATATGTGTTAAGTATGCAGTTTTTAATCTCATCCTTAAAGTTATAAATTCAAGGCAAGTCATAAAGTTATCAAGATCAATATAAGGCTACCAACTGTGTTTTTAATAATATCTTTAATGGAAATAACCATTGATTGACTTAAAATATTGACCCACATGAACTCAATATATCTGCCTAATAGAAATTTCCCATGAAACATTGTATTTGTTGGGGTGCACATTTGAAAGTTCCTCCTTAATTTTCCTTGTATTAAGGTAGAACCTTGCTCATAGACCCTTCCCTGTGTGCTTGTACCTGCATTCACATACAGGGTTATAGAGTGTTATGTGGTTTTCTGTAGCTACCCTGTTGTGTTGTTCCTGCTGCCTACAACATTATATGTCTTGTGAGGTTACAGGTTACACTCACTGTACCCTTCCTCCCATGGTTTATTAATGTGTCTGAATTAGATTTACAGCTTTTGTTCTTTTCTCCTTTTACACTTTCCCTTTTATTCTTCATTTCCTTATTTCTTTTATTTCTCCTGAATTTCTGACAAACTTAGACACAGACTATAACTTTAGTGTTTGATGTTTTTCTCAATCAAGCCTTAAAAATCCTTGGCCAGTGACTTCTGTTTGGGAAACAATATTGTTTACTCACTGTCTTACTACATCCTCAAAGAATCAGTTCCTTAATGACTTGTCATTTCAGTCTTGGGGTTAGATCAAAGCGAGTAATTAGTCATCCATCGTAAAAGTATGGAAACATATAGAATGCCAGGTAGTTGACAAATGTCAAACACAAGACAGCAAAGGACAGTATCAATGCTAAAGAGACTATGCCTCAAAACACACATTTAGCACTATTACGCTCTCACCAGAGCCTAGAAGCCAGCTAGGATGCTCTCTGTACAAGATAGTCTTGTTTTAGTCTGTGAATCACTTTTCTGCACAAAATAGACCAATGATTCCTTTCTATGTGGATTTATTATCAAACAGTGGGGGAAGTTCTGATACCAAAACAATCAGTACTGAGTCTAAAAAGCCATCCTAAGAAAGCCTCTTCATTCTGAGAACCATAGTATAGTGTAAGAACATCAAATAAACGATCCTACTAATAGAGAGGATGAGGTAGGAGAAGCATGGTTTCAAGACTATTACATGGTACACAGCAAGACACTGTCACGTACAAACAAGCAGAAAGTGTATATGGATTGTACAATATTGAACCTATTTCTCCAATTACCAGAGTAGAGAGACCACTGGATGACAGCCAACAAATTTCTAATTCCTCATATTTTTGAATTTCAATTGATTAAGATATATTGGTAATATTAATTTTCATATTAAGAGATATTAAGGAAAAGTAATTGTTACTTCCTGTTGTTTTTGTTGTAAGAGGTGGAATTAGGTTTGTGTGGGTTTGTTGAAAGATTACTTTCTTGCTTATTCTAGGGTGTAGTTTTGCTCCTTATGTTGGTGTTTTATCTATTATCCTTTGTAGGGCTGGATTTGTGGAAAGATAATGTATAAATTTGGTTTTGTCATGGAATATCTTTTTTTTTTCCATCTGTAGTAATTGAGAGTTTTGCCTGGTATAGTAGCCTTGGCTGGCATTTGTGTTCTCTTAGGATCACTCAACTAAAGCAGACTGTACTTTCTAAAACCAGTTTTGGGTAATTATCATTCACTGAATGGCCGTACATCATACACATTTATTTTTCTATTCTCCTGTGAAATCCCCCAAACATCTACATTGTTGGATAGTGTCCCTATACTTTTATTTTTCAATTATCTTTGGCTCAGTAGAATTTCTGTGATAGAGCTGTAGAAATGCTTTAATGGATAAAGGCACTTGCTGCCAAGCCTGACAACCTGAGATCAGTCACTAAAATCCACATGGTGGAAGGTTAGAACTGACTCCTGATTCCTGCAGGTTGTCCTCTGACCACTACATGCATGCTGTGGGACACATACATGCATATACCACATAAAACACACACACACACACACACACACACACACACACACACACATACACATACACACACACACGTCTGAGTGTTTACAAACTGAACAAAAAAGAAATCCTGTTGATAGAAGTTTTCTGAAGAATGATGATGGTTAAAATCATGGTCATAGGGTTCTTTCATTTCTAACAGTACAGACTTAAGAGTAGTCTACTTCAGAAAGTCTCTATGGAAGTTTCCAGAAATTCAGAAACTAAGGTTTCTTCACACTTCTTAAGAAACTTTGAAAGTAACTATTCTAGAGCACAGAAGTCAGATCTAATTTGAAAAGCATTCATATGTTACTTATTTTCAAGACTATAAATGTTACTTAATCCTGATTATTTTTAAATAGTATAGTAGTTCTACATCACACTATTGTAGACGTTATAAAGTCAGTCTTTATTTTTTTTTATTTTTGCAATTATAATTACATCATTTTTCTTTCCCTCACTCTAAATCTGCCCATATATCACTCATTGCTCTCTGTCAAATTTAAAGCATCTCTTTTTATTAATTATTATTACATACACATATGGATATATGGATATATGATACATATTCCCAAACATAAATACAGCCTCCTCAGTATGTGTTTATGAGCAAGGCTGACCTTGTATTTTTGCTTCTTAAAAGCTCTAGGGCTGGGGGATGACTCAGTCAGTAAAAATGCCTGTTGTCAAAGCACAAGGCCCTAAGTTTAATCTCCAGCAACCATGTAAACACCCAGCATTGCAGCTTGTGCCTAAAGCCCCAGAACTGAAGACAAAAAGGAAGAGAGATCATCAACCAGCCAGTCTAGTTAAAACATGCTCTAGGTTAGTCAGCCAAGCAACCCGTTCCAAAATTGAAGATGAAAATGATCAAGGAAGACATCCACTGTCAATCTCTGGCCTCATGCATGTATACACATTCATACACATTCATACACATTCATACACATACTCATACACATACTCATACACATACTCATACACATACTCATACACATACTCATGCATGTATACACATTCATACACATTCATACACATTCACATAAACCACACATACACACACACATTAAACATATTACCTAGAGAAATAATCAGTCTAAAAATAAAATATAAAAGGCAAGAATAGAGAGGAAGGAAGCATAAGTCTGTAGAATTTTACTGAGTAAGGTGCCCCTAAAGCACACTTATGGACATTGTTAGTAGGCAATAGGTTTAATGATCATTTGTTCCTCAAACAATCATTGCCACTGTAAAGAAGGAAAGGAAACCAAAGCTAATAATAAATATGCACAAAGAGAGTCTACTGTGATCTTCCTACCAGTTCTATTTTCCCATCTCATAAAAATAAAAAGGTTCCAAAATGATTACCTCTATGATTTTGTCTCCCAACTGGAGTTTGCTTCCTGACATATGTCTTTTAAAAAGTCATCCATCCATCCCACTTCTCATTCATAATGACTGTGGTGTGTCAATTTACATTTAGAAAAATCTTCTCCAACTACTCACATCCTTCTAAAAAGAAAATAGTTGGGACTAGTAAGTCTGGTGTATTAACCCACAAAATTGATTTAAAGTCCCATGAATCGGTGAGATTGTGCTATATGGTTAGGGAGGACGAAAGTTATCTCAGGAGGAGGCAGCATGAACTTTATACTTCTTTGTACTTTAATGTTTAGTTCATTATTTAAGCTTTGTCCAATCAGACAAGATGCCTCAGGTAATGTCCTTGCTACTATTGCACAAGTTTAGTAATTTTATTAAAAGAAAAAAAATCATATAGTAGTCAATGAAGAATGGGAGATTTTAGCAATATCAACCCCAGTCACCATTTACTTGTCACACTGTTTCTATGCGTATTTATTCTCAGTTCCCTTTTTTTACGTAGTGTTGGCTGACTTGAAAAGAGATTTGAAATGCATGAATATAGTCGTCACTGGGCAATAAAAATTAGTTTTAAAAATGTCTGGGGCATTTTCTTACATAATTTCCTAAAGATATTTTAATATTTCATTTGTGCTTTATTTCTTAAATCTTTATAGTACTGATTTGATAAACACGGTGGTCCTTCCTCTTAGACCATCAGAGTGGTTACTTTGATGCAGTGTGTGTTATATTCCTGTTTCTGCATGGTAGCAGATGTTATTAGACACAGATTTCCGTATGATATTTCAGGTGTGCTCTCTTTATTTACCTAAGAATTATTCTAAATTTCGGAAAGAAAGCAAATAACAATAATAATAATAATAATACATAGTTCTATTTGACTGCTGACAAACGTGTTTATTCTTCAGGATTTGGGAAGCAAGATGGGTGCTGCCTGCTTGTTTGTTTTTATTTTTAATGTTCGAACAAATAGCATATTTATTAGTACTTTGTCTTTAAAAGGAAAGAGTTCTAATTGGCAAAAAGCACAATGTATTTCTTGATGTTGAATAATTGCTATCACAAAAATCACCCCATAAAAAGACTCATAATAAACATAACATTGTATGTGGGGGGGGGTGTAACATTCATTGGCTTGGAAATAAAATTATAATTGTAATTATAAAGCTTTGGGGAAACTCTTGTATAAAAATTAAAGGATTTTAGTTGCAATTTTAGGCTTCTTATTTAGTATTAGGCAGAAACAAGATAGTGATCTAAAGGAAATCCTGTAGGAGTTAGGAAATGAGATGTTGACAGGAATAGTTTCTCTTCTGACTGAGGATCATATGGATTGAAAAGAATTATAGAGGAAAAGTCCCTGCCCGTGTGAGTACATACATGGGTTAAAGGCAGCCTGCACCCGTTGAGTCCCTGAACAAATTCAACAGCAGTGACTGCTCGGACTTTTTGAGCCAAGCGCGGGCTGGGCTGTGTACCAACAGCCTAGTCAACTGCAGACGGAACTGCAGCATCCCTTCCTGCCGTAGCGCGCCAGCCATTGGCTCCTCTGTGACACGTGACTGATAGAGGCTTTTCTGTGTCTTTTCTCGCCCATCTGTGTGCAGGGCACTGATAGGCCAGGCTGATGCGCAGGCAATTTATCATCTTGATCTCCCACTGAGTCAGGGAGCTCTCCTGTCACCAGTATTGATTTCAGAGGATGGACTAAATTTCCTAGGATTTCCATTAAGAATTAAGAAAAAAGCTCTAAGCACGCAGGGTAGCCAGACAGACATGGATATGAGATGGCACTGTGAAAACTCGCAGGTAGCTTCTTGTCTCACAGCCGCTAAGCACAGCTTTTTAGTTCTGCAGCATGCAGGGTTTAAGATACCAGAAGCTTAAAATCAATAAGAATGGAAATGCGAACAAACTCATTCTGATAAAGTGATTTTAAGATTTATATGAAAATATTCTTTTTGGAGGTTGCATGTCAAATTTATGCATGCTGAATATGAACTGTTGAGAGATTTTAAATTTGCAGATGTCCTTAAACCCTGAGCATGGTTGCTTTTAGTTTTGACTGCTGCTTTTCTGTAAGCTTCAGAGGTTGTTATTTTGTTGTTGTTGTTGCTGTTGTTGTTTTTCCAGCATGCTTGTGACAAAAAACAACCAAAAGTTGTGTGTGTGTGTGTGTGTGTGTGTGTGTGAACTTAAGTCAAGTAGAAGCATGAATAAACGCTGCTTTCAATACTTACCAGACTGCTTTATTACCGTTAATGATTTGGTAAAAAATGTTGCTTAAATATGCTTGTATTCTGGCCGTGCATGCTTTTGCGGCACAATGAAATTTTTATTGAGAATTCACAAGGTGTTGTGTCTGAATTGTACTCATATTTGGGTAACAGAGAATGTATTAGTGATCAGTCTTTAAATTTAACTACTATAAATATTTCCTGATGATAGAATTTGAGTAACATTTATATCACTTCTGCTTACTTAAAAATATATGTGTTGGATAATGAAAGTGTTGATATTTCTGAAATATTAACTTTGATTATTTCAAAGATAGCAATAATCTGATCTCTAGGAATGCTTCCTAGATGAGAGAACTAAAATGGTTTTAAAAATAATTTATCTATGATAAGCTTCTAAAAATTGCTGATTATGTATAAAGGAGGTTTTGTGTATCGTGTGTGTGTGTGTGTGTGTGTGTGTGTGTGTGTGTGTGTGTTCATGTGTGTGTGAGGTGTGTGGGAGTGTTTGTATGTGTGTATGTGGTGTGTGTATGGGGAGGGATAAATGCCCTGAGGAATTATTTGATATTCTTCTAGCTCTCCCTTATTCTTGTGAGGAACAAAAATGTCTTGCCATTCAAGCATTCCCTAGACCCATGGGAATCAAAGCTAGCAGAAGTAAGAGATGTCCAGATGGGATTGGCACGCTTGGCGGGGAGTGGAGACAATGGGTGGGGGTGGAGCAGATGGAAGACAGAAGGCCCGCATATTAGCAAAGGGCTGGGGGTGGGGTGGGAAGGAAGACTGTTTGCTTCCTAGAGAAGAAAGCCCAGTCTCTCTTCTCATGGGAACTTCTGATTGCAGCTTCTTTTCATTATGAAACAGCATATCATTTCTGTGGTGACAGCTATTTTAAATTCAGTAGCCTCTGCAGCTTAGATTAGGGGAGAAAATCCATGAATACAAGTTGCTTTATCAGATTATAGACTGATCCTTGCTTAAGTGTTTTGTGTGTGTATGTGTGTATGTGTGATTTTTGTATCTTTACTATGTTAAAAAAAATAGGGGGAAATTAAAATCAAGTGTATATATTTTCAGCTGGTGGCATCCTAAAGGAAATGTGGACATTATTATTAAATGTTTATCCCAGACTTTTGGTAAAGCATCCATAGTGTTACCAAAATGTTGTCTATTAAGAGTTAGTACTGGAAATATTGACAGCCTCTGATAATTAACCACTATTGCTTATTTCTAACATTTACATAGATCACATATTTACAACAATGTCTGAGGATTTCAATGACCAGTTCAAATTCTGAAATGAAGTAAATCTCTTAGCATCCTCCATTTAGCTTTCTGTCATTCCTGGTTACACAGGTTTTCCGAAACGTTTCACAGGATTAGAGCAGGATAGAAATCAACTTATTATTATTAACAAATCATTATTACAATTTGTTAAATCTCTGATTTTAATTACACTTATAGTTATTTTTCTTGAATCCAGGTACTATCCCTAATCCTAATTACAAATGAGTTTGATTAAAATCATATACTAAAAAACACAAACTAAAATGTTTAAAACCACATCTTTTTCGTCCACAGTCCTCCACAGAATACTGGCTTATGGTTTAGCTAGAACACCTTGCAAATAAGATTTCCATTTTCCAGGAAGTCTTAGCATGTTGCCAGTGTCTTTGGGTTTACTTTTGGAACCTTGGCTTTACCAAAGAAACATTAAATGAACCACATAATAGGACTCTTTTGCTTTGGTACCTTGAACTATGTAGAAGATAATGTACTTAGATCGAGTATAGTATTTTTTCAGAAGCTGAAGAAGAAAGCTGATTTCTTATCATGTCTTCCTCTTGTTTCCTTTATGTCCTATCCTTAGAAATTTTGTATTAGTCAGGGTTCTCTAGAGTCACAGAACTTATGGTAGTCTCTATGTAGTAAAGGAATTTATTGATGACTTACAGTCTGTAGTCTAACTCCCAACAAAGATCAGCAGCAGCTGTGAATTGAAGTCCAAGGATCCAGCAGTTGCTCAGTCCCACAAGGCAAGCAGGCGAAGCAGAGCAAGCCTTCCTTCCTCCAATGTCCTTATATAGGTCTCAAGCAAAAGGTGTGGCCCAGATTGAAGGTGTGTGCCACCACACCTTTAATCCCAGATGACCTTGAACTCTTGAACTTGTAGATCTTCCTATCTTAATCTTCTGGGATTCATAGCCACTATGCCTCAAGATCTCCATGCCAAGATTCAGGTTGGAAACTTGTATCTCTCAGCCTCTAGATTAGGGACACAGGTGAGCATTCTAATTCTGGATTGTAGTTCATTTCAGATATAGTCAAGTTGACAACCAGGAATAGCCACTACAATCCACCTCTTGTCAACTTGACACAATTAATATCTCATGTCCACATGAAACAATAAAAAAATCATGAATATGCCTAACATGATATAACTATTCCTCATACAATCGCAAATGCATTTGTAAATTTACAATGGGACATTCTTTTAGTATCTCAACTTAAATAACAATTGATGTTAAAGAAATTGGAAGAAAGAAAAATGTATTCTTAACAAATAAGACAGAAGCACTCATATTACTTTATAATCCTCATTTCTGCAACTGATTACATGACCTTAGCTGGTATTTATAACTACCTTCCTCTACTACCCATTCTGTATTTCCTTCTCC
>JADRCD010219433.1:20717-32370 GCA_019843815.1 Montemys delectorum
TGAGGGACATCTGGGTTGTTTCCAGTTTCTGGCTATTATAAATAAGGCTGCTATGAACATAGTGAAGCATGTGTCCTTATTACATGTTGGAGCATCTTCTGGGTGTATGCCTAGGAATGGTATAGCTGGGTCCTATGGTAAATACTATGTCCAATTTCCTAAGGAACTACCAAATTGATTTCCAGAGTGGTTGTACCTACTTGTAATTCCAACAGCAATGAAGGAGTGTTCCTCTTTCTCCACAACCTTGACAGCATCTACTGTCATATGAGTTTTTGATTTTAGCCATTCTGATGGAATTTCACAGTTGTTTTAATTTGCATTTCCCTAATGACTAAGGATGTTGAACATTTCTTTAGGTGTTTCTCAGCCATTCGGTATTCCTCAGTTGAGAATTCTTTATTAAGCTCTGGACCCCTTTTTTTAATAGGGTTATTTGATTCTCTGGAGTCTAACTTCTTGAGTTCTTTGTATATATTGGATATTAGCCCTATATTGGATACAGGATTGACAAAGATCTTTTCCCAATCTGTTGGTTGCCATTTTGTCCTATTAACAGTGTCCTTTGCCTTACAGAAGCTTTGTAATTTTATGAGGTCCCATTTGTCAATTCTTGATCTTAGAGCATGAGCTATTGGTTTTCTGTTCAGGAAATTTTCCCCTGTGCCCATGTGCTCGAGGCTCTTCCACATTTTCTTTTCTATTACTTTCAGTGTGTCTGGTTTTATGTAGAGGTACTTGATCCACTTAGACTTGAACTTTGTACAAAGAGATGAGAGTGGATCGATTTGCATACATCTACATGCTAACTGCCAGTTGAGCCAGCACCATTTGTTAAAAATGCTGTGTTTTATCCACTGGCTGGTTTTAGCTCCTTTGTCAAAGATCAAGTGACCATAGGTGTGTGGGTTCATTTCTAGATCTTCAGTTCTATTCCATTGATCCACTTGCCTGTCACTGTGCCAATACCATGCAGTTCTAATCACAATTGCTCTGCAGTACAGCTTAAAGTTGGGGACAGTGATTCCACCAGAGGTACTTTTATTGTTGAGACTAGTTTTCCCTATCCTTGGTTTTTGGCTATTCCAGATGAATTTGCAAATTGCTCTTTCCATGTCTGTGAAGAATTAAGTTGGAATTTTGATAGGGATTGCATTGAATCTGTAGATTGCTTTTGGCAAGATGGCCATTTTTGCTATATTAATTCTACCAATCCATGAGCATGGAAGATCTTTCCATCTTCTGAGATCTTCTTTGATTTCTTTCTTCAGAGATTTAAAGTTCTTGTCATACATATCTTTTACTTGCTTAGTTAGAGTCTAAGGTATTTTATATTATTTGTGACAATTGTGAAGGGTGTTGTTTCCCTAATTTCTTTCTCAGCCTATTTATCGTTTGTGTAGAGGAAGGCTACTAATTTGCTTGAGTTAATTTTATAACCAGCTACTTTACTGAAGTTGTTTATTAATTCCCCTTAATAGGACCTAACATTTTTTGCATTCAGGAAACCCACCTCAGTGACAAAGACAGATACTACCTCAGAATAAAAGGCTGGAAAACTATTTTCCAAGCAAATGGTCCTAAAAAACAAGCTGGTGTATCCATTCTAATATTGAATAAAATTGACTTTCAATCTAAAGTGATCAAAAAAGATAAGGAGGGACACTTCATATTCATCAAAGATAAGATCTACCAAGATGAACTCTCAATTCTGACCCTCTATGCTCCAAATGCAAGGGCATATACATTCATAAAAGAAACTTTACTAAACCTCAAAGCACTCATTGCACCACACACAATAATAGTGGTAGACTTTAACACCCCACTCTCTCCAATGGACAGATCATGGAAACAGAAACCAAACAAAGACACGGTGAGACTAACTGAAGTAATGAAACAAATGGATTTAACAGATATCAATAGAACTTTTTATCCTAAAACAAAAGGATATACCTTCTTCTCAGTACCTCATGGTACCGTCTCCAAAATTGACCACATAATTGGTCACAAAGATTGAAATAATTCCTTGCATCCTATAAGATCAACATGGACTAAGGCTGCTCTTCAACAACAACATAAACAATAGAAAGCCCACATACATGTGGAAGCTTAACAACATTCTATTCAATGATAACCTGGTCAAGGAAGAAATAAAGAAATAAATTAAAGACTTTCTAGAGTTTAATGAAAATGAACCCACAACATACCCAAACTTATGGGACACAATGAAAGCAGTCCTAAGAGGAAAACTCATAGCTCTGAGTATCTCCAAAAAGAAACTGGATAGTGCATACATCAGCATTTGACAGCACATATGAAAGCTCTAGAATAAAAAGAAGCAAATTCACTCAAGAGGAGTGAACAGCAGGAAATAATCAAACCCAGGGCTGAAATCAACCAAATGGAAACAAAAGAACTGTACAAAGAATTAACAAAACCAGGAGCTGATTCTTTGGGAAAATCAACAAAGTAGGTAAACCCTTAGCCAGACTAACTAGAGAGCACAGAGACAGTATCCTAATTAAAAAGATCAGAAATGAAAAGGGAGAGATAACAACAAAAACTGAGGAAATCCAAAAAATCATCAGATCCTACTACAAAAACCTATACTCAACAAAACTGGAAAACCTGGATGAAATAGACAATTTTCTAGACAGATACCAGGTACCAAATTTAAATCAAGATCAAATAAATGATCTAAACAGTCCTCTATCTGCTAACGAAGTAGAGTCAGTAATATTCTCCCAACCAAAAAAAAAAAAAAAAAAGCCCAGGACCAGATGCAGAGTTTTATTAGACCTTCAAAGAAGGCCTAATACCAATACTCCTCAAACTATTCCACAAAATACAAACAGAAGGTATTCTACCCAATTCATTCTATGAAGCTACAATTACTATGATACAAAGAAAGAAAACTTCAGACTTTATGAATACTGATGCAAAAATACTCAATAAAATTCTTGCAAACTGAATCCAAGAACACATCAAAACAATCATCCATCATGATCAAGTATGCTTCATCCCAGGGATGCAAGGATGGTTCAATATATGGAAATCCATCAATGTAATCCACTACATAAACAAACCCAAATTAAAAAATCATATGACCATTTCATTGGATGCTGAGAAAGCATTTGACAAAATCCATTACCCCCTCATGATAAAAGTCTTGGAAAGATGAGGAATTCAAGGCCCATACCTAAATATAGTAAAAGCAATATACAGCAAACCAGTAGCCAACATCAAACTAAATGGAGAGAAACTTGAAACAATCCCACTAAAATCAGGGACTAGGTAAGGCTGCCCACTCTCTCCCTACCTATTCACCACTCTCTCCCTACCTATTCACTATTGTACTTGAAGTCCTAGCCAGAGCAATTAGACAACAAAAGGAGATCAAAGGGATACAAATTGGAAAGGAAGAAGTCAAATTATCACTATTTGCAGGTGATATGTTAATATTCTTAAGTGATCCCAAAAATTCCACCGAGAACTTCTAAACTTGATAAACAACTTCAGCAAAATTCTATTTTTAATTTGTACTTATAGTTGCATATTAATTGCTTCATAATTCAATCTTCATTCTCCCATGTGTCAGCTAGCTATATACACAAGAATATGTGCTTTTACATTTACCCTCTATGGTGTTGTTTCCACTTATAGCTTCTTCCAGTAGTACAAGTTTTGTGGTGATAACACAATTATCTTCAGAGTCCCATGATTTTTATGAGATATATGTCTATATAAAATATTGCTAAATGGATAGCCACTAAAAGCTAGGTATCAAGGATATATGTAATAAATCAGAAGCTTGGTCAGGGAATAACTATATAGGTCTAGGAACTGCCTTTATTATGAGATTATAGCTAGAATATATTAGCAATTGCTAAGTTCTTATCACTGTGGATTTTATTCATCAGCTAGTTATGATATGTAAACATACCTACTGGTTGAATGATCTCTACCAAAACCCTGCTGAATACCATCAGTGACTATCCAGAAAGTAAGGCACTTTTCATCTTACAAGTTTACTTACCAATCAGGATAAATACACACCAAGAGAGTACTGAAGGTCAAATTGCCTTCTTTTGAATTATCACCTAATGGGCACATTGGGTTCATCTTCCAGTGCCTTTCCTTATAGAAAGAGTTCAGTGCAGGTTAAAGAGAGACAAGGCGATGTTATCCATCTATATATACCCTAGTTCTATGAACACACAATAAAAAATAATGCAAGATCAGATAAAATCAGGTGGCATCCCAGCCTCTAAGGTGGTGCGAAGACTCAAGAAATAAAAGGTTTAGAGAGAGGTGTTTCACAGCATCTGTTTAGAATATCCAAGGCCCTGGGATCAATGCTCAGAAGCAGCATCAGAAAGGAAAGGAGAAGGAAGAGGAATTATCACTTGAAATAGTCATTTTTAAAAATAGTTAGATTGGGCCCAAGTATAAATATTTTGAGCCAGAGATAAACTAAGTATGCATGAGAAGTAGTCCACCACATTTTCAGTGTGGTTGACTGTGTTTTGGTCTTAGTTTAAGTTTCATCAGAGGAAGGTAAAAATGAATATAAACATGGGAAGAATGCAGGTCTCTGGATTTGAGGGAAACAATTTTGAAAAGTAAGAATAGTAGCAGAAACAGCTTACTCATGTTATGGAATTATTAATGTTAGTATTATTTCCTCAATGAATATTTCTGTTTAGAAACAGAAACCAATTGTGAGGCATTACATGCACAATTCATTTCAACTATATTTTGGTATAAAATATTAAACTCAAATTAAACAAACTAGAGATAAATAAGCTTGAGTTATTGTTTAAAGACATCCATGGCAGTAAAGTTTGCCTAGATTCCTGACTTTCTCACTTACATATATTGAGTGTGATAATAATAACGGCTTTTGTTAGTTGCTGATAAGAACAGCCAAAACACAACTTTGGGAGGCACGGCTTCTTTAGCTTATGCAATCATAGTCCATTACTGAGGGAAGCCAGGTAGGAACTCAAGCAGGATAGAAACCTGGAAGCAGGTGCTAAAACAGAGATATGAAAGAGTGCTGTTTACTGGCTTGTTCCAATAGCCTGCTTCTTTAACTCAGGACCAGCTGCCCATCGTGGCACAGGCTTCCCTCCCATAGGGCCAGTTTGATGAAAGGGTTTTTCTCAATCGAGCACCCCTTTCACAGATTATAGTAGCTCTTGTCAAGTTTTCAAAAACTAACTAATTTACTTGAAATACAAGTCCCTGGGTTCAGTAACAAAATAAATATTGACTTGAGCTTATCTCCCTCTACATAACAAGTCCATAAACATTGTGTCTAGTATTGCACTTTGTGGAAAGAGATATGACTGAATATGTGGAGATTTAGTGTGATGAGACTGAAAAAACTAGGCACTTGATTGACATAGGACTCTAAAATACAAAGATATTTTGAAAATATGTCATTCAAACAAGAATAATCTGCTTTATGCATATAAATATAAAAATCATAGATTTATATTTTAATACTTGCAGCTGTTCCATTTACTTGCCCTTTTGAATGCAATGCCTTAAAAAAAAATCTCATGCAAAATACCCCAACAGATGAGCATTGTGGCACATGCCTTTAATCTCAACACACAGGAGGCAGATGGATCTTAAGTCTATATAGCCTGGGCTATATAGAATTCCAGTTCAACTAGGGATACACAGAGAGACACTGTCTCTAAACAATGAGTAAATAAAATAATAAAAAACTACCACAGTTCACCAAACTGCATGTAATATCTAGAAGTTAATTAGATCAATGTATTTCCTTTACCTCTTTAATATAAAATCACATGTTAACTAGACCAACTTTAGATTATAAAAAGCATTGTAAATTCCTTAAGCACAATTCTCCCTCCATTCATCTTTCACAAGTGTTAACATCTAATGTAACCACCCCTCCCTTGCCAGTACTGCTTTATAGTGAAAGATGATTTTTTTTTTTAAGAAACAATTCCTTTGTTCTACTTTTTCCTAAATGTCATGAGACTACTCTGGGAGACTTCAGGGTGACAGTAATTTGATTTTCTCAACATTAGTTGAGAGAAACTGCCTCCTAATGCTACTGAGAATTCCATTAGGTAACATGGAATGAAAAGTTCTAAGAGTAAGTGTAATTAGCATCCATGTGTGTACCCCACCCTCTTCTTCTGTTTTAAAAGTTGATTTTATTCTTGATTTGATCTTGGCATCTTTTTCTGTCTTTGTTGTGTTTGGTTCATCTAAGTCACTCTCAGATCTCTGTTCTTGACATCAAATCTGCCCTTACAGTCACTTCAGATTCATCTGAAATCCCACAGGTCCTAATGGGGACAGGTTTTCTGTGGGAGAGTCCCCAAATTTTAAACAGTTTTAAAATATTGGTTTATGCACTATGGTGCACCGGGGAAGGTTCTTCAGCAATTAAAAGACCACCTGCCACAGTTTTGGGTGCTTGACGTCATCCTTTGTTAAGGGAGATATAAATGGCTTTAATCTTTAAAACTTCATGGTTTTAAAGTGTGAATAAATGTGAATGTCTCTTAAACAGTAGATTCTTAAATGGTCTGGGAAGCATGGGTTGCTTTTCATGTTCTTAAATCACCTTACCTAAATTTGCATGTAGTATTTTCTGACTGGATTTTTGTTTTGTTTTAATTCATTCAGTCATGGCCTTAATTAGAGGGAAGACTAGTTTTTTCCATTTTCACAATGAAGATAACACAGGCTCATTAGCATTCTGCCTGAGAACCTACTAGATTTCAGAGAACTGATGATATGGAATCCTGGAAATTCACAATAGAAAAAGCATCACATGAAGTAGCAACTCAACAAATGAGCAGAAACGCAGTATGTGTTCATAAAAGCAGGACTTTTTTATGAAAACAAAGGAATATGATTCTGTGCTGCCTGTGCTCTTTGTCTCCCTGAACTCCCAGTTTGATATGAAGTCATGAAATTATTTCAAATGTATTTTTCAGAAGCCAAAATACATAAATTACTCATTATAAGTAAAAAATATTTACTCCCTTGTATCAAGAACTCTGATTTCTTTTCTGAAGTCCCTAGTAAGAACTTGTGGTATAAAACCAGAGGTTGAATATAATAAATAAGCACCCAGGTGATGCTGGATCTGCTCTTTGGAGTCTTTGGTCTTGTATCCATAAATGTTTTATAATGTGCCATATGCACTAAAGTACTCCATTCCCAAGAAAGTTTCACATTGTCCTCTGAACAGTGAGGCTCACTGTGGCTTCTAATGGAAGGGGGAGGAAAGTGGCCAAGAGACAGACAGCATAGTGTGAGGTGCTGTTCTGCTGCTGAGAGAGACTTACGGGAGACATATTTTAAAAGCGTCAAAAGAGGTATTCAGGGAACAAGACCTTGTAAGCATTTTTCTGTAAATGCTTATGATAGAAAGTGACTCTGTATTGATAACAAAGGGTTAGGTTCCCATTTTGTACATAAGAACCAATACAGTTTGCAAATATCTATGGCCACTAGACTTCCTTAGCAGGAAAGTAAGTTTGTGAGTTTTTTGTGATTGTTGTTTGTTTTTATTTCGTTTTGTTTTCAGAAACATAGGTATAAATTTGAGATTTGACATTAATAATTTAAAGATTTCTTAAGATATAGAAGATGTAGTGACTATATCTTTCAGGCTTTTTTAAATTTAATTTGTTGTCCAAATCTAAACTGAAACTATTTACTCCCTACTGAGATTCAAAGGATAATCCAAGGAAGTAGCAATTTTACATATAAATTGATACATACAGTAGCTTTTTAGCTTTTAAGTTAATCTTATAATGATAGATTTGACTTCCAAAGCAGTTAGCTTGAAATATTTCAATTTAAAACATAAGAAGTCTGGTTGCTCCTCACTGAGGAGAGGAGGACATTAGGAGATGTGGGGACCAAATACTGTTGTCCAGCTCTTTTTATTGGGGCCACAATAAATAGTGTTAGCAAATCCATTTCAATATATCTGAGTCATGTTACTGGTTTTCCACTCTTGACCAACTACCTAGGATACATTTTATGCTTCTATTAGGAATAATTCCTTCCACCATTTTAATCTGTTGTAACTGATGGAATTAGCTCTAGAAAAGGTATGGTAGGCTGAGGACATTTATTTGTAAGATGCACCATTCTTAGCTATAGCGAAGTGAATTACGCACTGCCTCCAGTGTATTAAATTGCTGGAAGCTGTGTGAGAGAACAGAAATTCTGGGCAGAACACTCTTCTCTTTTACCAAGCTGTGGTGTTTAATTGAGGTAAAGTCTTCATTAGAATCAGAACTAAATCTGAAAGATACACGTTAATTAAGTAGTCCCAGATCTAGCTTGACCCGAATTGTTTTCCTTGTACATATTACAGTACTGATTTTCTCTTATATACTATTCTAGAACTTAAAGTCAAAAGTAAGTTTACACGACATTGGATGAAAGTCTGATTCTGAAAGAGCTCTATTATCAAGTCACTGGTAAAGTAGACCAAGATGTCTTGCTGCCATCCAAACAAGGCACAGACACTTCCTTCCTCGACCCTTCCCCCACTTTCTGCAATTAACGTTTATCATGTCTGCTTGCTTGGTCTTGCTTTTCTCAGAAGTCAGCCAGTGACATCTCTTTTTATCTGGCCTGTCCTTGTCATTAAGAAATCAAATTATGAACAAAACACTAGTTATAAAGTTCCTAAGTCACCAGCTCTTATATTAGTACTAATGATGGAGGTCCAAAGAATTCACTGAATTCTATGGCATCGAAAGAAAACATATTGATAACATCATAATTATTAGCTGAAACAGATTCTAGGGAATGTTAAGACTACAAAGTCAAATTATATGATTTAACAAAAGCCAGTGGATAGAAGTTACAGTTTCCAGAAATAAAGCCTAGGAACTTAATTTTTGAAAAATTTCTAATGGTTTCTTTTATATTTTTTTTTAGTTTTATTCAATTGCAACATTCCAATTTTCTCTTTCAAATCAAGTGCACAATTTTGTTATTTTTTTTCTCCTGGCTTTTATGCCTTAATCTTACTTAATGATACATTAAGGAAACACAGCTTTAAAATGGTACCATTAGCAATAACATGTCCTGTGGCAATATCCACACCTCAAGTCAGGGTCAAATACTCCAAACTGTAAAGACAATAAACCAACAATTCCTTCAAGTAGCATGTGGTTTAGACTCAATGAATTCACTCCTTTAGCATTAATCTCTATGCGTCATCTCAGCCCTCCCTGTTACTGAGTCATTCCGTGGTAAAGAAGATTGTTTCTTTGTGACATGATTACAGATTAACAGGAAGCGGTAGAGGGAAACACAAGGAGATGGTTGTTGAAAAAGCTGTCCACTTTTTGGGCAGTTTTATTTGGTGGGACATATTCACAGACAATGAAAGACTCTAGACTTTGTTTGTCCTAAAGTCTGAAACTTCAGACCTCTACTGGTACCAGAGGACCCCATTCTGAATGGGACAATTCAGTTTACTGAGCCAACTCAGCCTGTTTTATGCATTAATATTTTGCAAATCTGTAGTCCAGTATCAAAGCAGGGCATTACTATTGCTTTTCACGGGAGAGCTCTTTCAGATTCTGACAGAATTAGCTTGTTTCTAAGTGCATATTATATATGCGTGCAATTATAACATGGATAGCTTCTCAGAACAGACATCAACATCAGTATTCTTACTATAGGACTCACCCAGGGCTCCTTTGCCTTGCCCTCCTGTATTGCATTTTAAAGAGTCCTGATGAGTCATCTACTTCACTGTATAGAGCAGCAGGATAGAGAGAGATTCAACCCAGTCCAATGGGGGCAACTGATAGCTTTTCTTGGATCACTGTGTCCTATTCCTGACCAGGTTCAGCGACAATGTGCTGCATTCTCAGCTAGAAGATAGATGTCAAGCGTGTTGAAAGATGAGAAATTTAAAGCAATATATATATATTTATATATAAATGAAATATATATATTTCATATATATATTTATATATAAATGAAATATATATATTTCATTTCAACTGTGTTTGGATTGTATGTCAATGATGTTCTGGATGTAAAGTAATTCTGATGTCTTTCTATTGCTGGATGCAAATGGGCTAAAGGAGCATTGGCCATCAATTGCAGCATAGCTTAGCAGTTCAGGTGAGACTGTACATACAGGAATATCTATGCTACCTCATAGAAATGCTACAGAGATGCTGACATGTTGAGTCAGTTGCTTTCTACCCACTAAGAGACTGATTTTTTGGTCAAGTTTTTAATTAATGCTCTTTGTCCAAAATTAAATATCTGCTTCTTCCCCTACACACAGAAGCAAACCAGATATTTTGAGTGTTCTTTTCAGCTTCCATATTTCCTAAAACTTATTTTAATTTGGTTATCCCTCAGAAAGACATTTTACTTAGACTTGAAAGAGGCATTGATAATTATTTGCAATAATTTGTATGTATTTTGTAATTTGACTTCTGACCTGTTTGTATCTATTTTGAAAATATTTTATCATTATCCACATTTGAAACCAGAAAGAAAAAATAATTTATTTAGAAAGCATACAGGCCTGAAAACTTTCTATAATATCAGTGTGAGGGAAACAAAGATGTAAAAAAACGTGTCAGCTGAGTTACCCTATTTCCACAGAAATCTCAGTGACTACTTTTTTAAAAAAGCAAAGTCTACTTATTTTTAAAATAAGTGAACTCTATGCAAATTCCTCTTAGATCTTAAAAGTGCTGATTGTTTTTTTTTTTTTTCTGGGTTGTTTTCCTTTTTAGAGCCACTTGGCAGTTTGCATAGCTAATTACTGTATTCTCATGTGTTTAATTCCAACATTGCTGTAGGCTGTTTTAGAATGAGAGTCTAGAGTTGGTAACAAGAATGTAACTCAAGGCTTAAAATACATCAACAATGTTACAGCAGGTGGGGGGTGGGAAGATTGTGTGTGTGTGTGTGTGTGTGTGTGTGTGTGTGTGTGTGTTTTCCTGTGCAGGCTTGTATGTGTATGTGTATATTGAAGGATGAGTCAAACCCAAACAGGAAAGTAAATTTTGAATGACTGTCAGGTTTTGGTCGCTGGCTATGCTTGTGGGGAGGGCCATATTGTGAGTAGGGAAAGGAAAGAGGGCATGGCTGTCTGCACTTATTTCATACCACTTTAGATTATATGAAGCCATCACAGTAAATGATTTTTTCTAAGGAAGCTGAATAATATATACACATAGGAATTCAGCTTTTTTCTCACTGGTGAACATTTTATTTTGAAAGATATTGATTAAAAATTGTATATTATTCAGTTTTAGCTTTATAACTTAAAGAGAATTTTTAATAATTACTGGTTGGTTTTTAATAATGACTACATACAACTATATTTTTCAGTACTTTGTAAATTCTATTTATGAGAGTGCTTTGCCAAGACCATTATCTAGTTTTCAAACACTCACAAGAATAGCAGTCAGATATCAGCATTAAACTTCAGCGAAACATTTAAGACTCGTGAGAACAGCAATCAGATATCAGCATTAAACTTTAGTGAAGCATTTAAGGACAGGTACAGGAAGGATGGTTGGTTCCCATGAGGTCCTTCAGTGACTTCTTCTCATTGATGAGAATGACACTCTGGGGTAGTGGGTCAGTCAGC
>JADRCD010219434.1:0-14903 GCA_019843815.1 Montemys delectorum
TGGAAAGCATAGCACTGAAAATAAGTAGCTGTCAACCCCAAGGCAGTAACTGAAACTTGAGTCGGACCCCACAGTAGTTTCTGTTTTTTTTCTTTCCTGCTAGCCCATCTCGGTCTGTCCGTGTACCCAAATGCAAGAGCTCTCTGCTACGGAGATTGGGATCATGGATAAAGGAGCCATTTCTCTGTGCCCTGTCGAGTCCAGGCTACTCAGATCTCAAATCTCCCTGCTGAGAACTAACTATTCTTTACATGTGATAGTGTTAATAAAAATGGCCAGCCACACAGCATGGCTGTCGTCATATAAAGATGGCTGTCTCCGTGTATGTGTGTGCATAAACATGAATTTACACAATTATCCATATAGTGAAGGACATTCATAAGATGCATTTTTTTTTTAATATTAACCATGTTGATCTTAAGGAATTATGTCTGCGTTGCCCTCTAGTGGCCATGAAAATCTGACCGGAGCAATGGTGAAAAAGTGAGCCACAGAGCTGCCACTCCTTGCTGGAGTACCCAAGACCTGCTCAAGGGCCCTGGGTAGTGATGTGATGGGGAAGTGGGACAGGACATCTTGGGACTAGTCCAACACTGGTCTCATCTAAATGGGGTAGGATGTTTCTAAGTTCCAGCTTACCTCTACCCTTGGAGAAGGCAGGCCAGTGACAGAGAAACCTCCAACCTAGATGTTTGTATCAAAGTGTCCGGTGTTCAAATGTGATCAGTGACTTCATTTCCCTCCAGCTTTCATGTGGTTCATTCACATTTCTGCAGGCTGCAAATCCAGCTACCTGCTCACTGGTGATTTTTTTTTAAATTTATTGCCACTTACTATCTGTTATGGTTTATATATGTTCAGCCCAGAGAGTGGCATTATTAGAAGGTGTGGCCTTGTTGGAGTAGGTGAGTCACTGTGGGTTTAGGCTTTAAGACCTTCATCCTAGCTGCCTGGAAGCCAGCTAGCAGCCTTCAGATGAAGATGTAGAACTCTCAGCTCCTGCACCAGACCTGCCTGGACTCTGCCATACTCCCACCTTGATGATAATGGACTGAACCTCTGAACCTGTAAGCCAGCCCCAATTAAATGTTGTCCTTATAAGAGTTGCCTTGATCATGGTGTCTGTTCATAGCAGTAAAACCCTAATTAAGACACTATCTAATAGGCATCATGCTAAACGCTTCATCTATTGTATACTTTGAGAGCCAAAAATAACCCTATGAGAGTCTAGCCTTCCATTATAGATATGTAATAAAGGCACAGGGATGAGGCATAAATTTCCTGAGGTCTTCTGTCTTTTAATACCTAGAGTTTGGGTTTGAATCCAGTCACCAATAACTCAAGATCGATCGATCTATCTATCTATCTATCTATCTATCTCTATCTCTATCTCTATCTATCTATCTATAGATAGATAGATAGATAGATAGATATGTGTGTGCATTTGTGTATATATTGAGATATATAATATCAAATATATATATATATATAATTTTATTCCAGGTAACAAAGATACAGCCATGGATAAGGCTAGCCCCAGTGAGGTTTGGGGGTGGGGATGGTGAGGAAGTAGGAGGTGGCCATGATAAATTACGCCAATGTCAGCTAGCAGTAACTGCTCTGGAAAACATATGGCGACCTAACAAGACACAAGGAAGTGGGGGTGACACCATGTGACCCCACTAGTGAGAGAGGTGTCATTTGACCAGAGCAAATAAGGAGAAAACCCGTAGAGTCTCTGGGGGTGTGTGTGTGTGGGGAGTGATGCATGGAGGTCACAGAGATGAGTAGCTGTCCAGGTCTTCAGAGACTGAACATTTGGGTAAGAGTGAGTGGGGCTGGGGAGGGCTGGATCATGAAGCCCTTGGCAGGGGATGGGTGTGATTCCAAGTGTGATGGGCAACCTTGTAAGGGCTTTTGGCAAAGGCACTAGTGCATTAGGAGAGCCGAGAATAAAGTGTCTTCTCACCTCAGACTTCTGCTCCGGCCTGACCTTTTGGATCACTCTCTTGATGCCTGTGTTCCTGGTGTGGCCCTTTCAGCTGTGTTAGCCACTAATGTTGTCTGCCCAAAGTGGTCTGTTCTCTTGTCTGTGCTTTGTGGCTCCCTGACATGGCAGTGCCCAGTCATCCCTCGTCTGTCCACCTGAAGAATTGCTTCTTCATCCTGTGTTTTGCCTGGAGGCCAAGGGGCAATTGGAGGGTCTTCTGAAATTTTCTGGGTCAGAGCTAGAAAGTTCTTTGCTCTTAACTTCTGTATAATAAGTCTTGTGTTGCAGTTGAAGTCCTTGCTCGTCTTTCCAATTGTAAAAATATTGCATCGTACAACAATATGCGGAAACAGAAAACAAATTACCCATAATTCTATCTTAGTACTGTCATGGAGCAGCAAACATGTGTCATCCTACTAGGTTTTAATCTGTTTTCTATCTGCACATAGTGGGCATTGTTTTATTGATTTTCCCTTTCTAGTAACTTTATACCATAAACATTTTCTCTGATGCTGGACGATGGGCAGCAGATGAAGATGATTGCCTCAAACCTGACCATCTCGGTTTGATCCCTAGGACACACATCTGGAATGAAAAAAGCAACTCCTGAAAATTATACGTGAGCCACGTCATGTGTGTACATGCATACTCATACAACGAATAAATAAAACACCCAACCTTTTTATGATAGAAAACTTCTAACATAAAAAGTATAGAGAGCTGCCTAATACATTTCTCTGTGCCTGCCATCAAGTTCCAACAAGCCACTCACCTTGTTTTCACCGTCACCTCGAACCTTCCTCCAATCAGGACTATAAAGCAAATATCTGATGTCCTAGTTCAACTATAAATTTTCCTCCTATGTTTATTTGAAATCATGGCTCTGAACTTCGGTCATATCACTCCTGGGAGGTATATGGCAGTGTCTGGAGACATTTTTAGTTATTAGAACTCAGAGGGGGGAAGTTGTTAATGGCATCTAGAAGGTGGAGACCAGAGATGTCATTAAACATCCTATGATGTATACAAGATAACCCCCAGGGAAGTGTGATCTAACCCAACAGCCAAAGCTGAGAAAGACTGCTTTAAATGACAAAGCTTCTATTAAAAACTTTATTTTGGTATTATGTAACATAGAAAGCTCACAGCTCAGAAGGGAACAGTAGCTGTGAACTAACTGCACAATGCAGACAAGAGACAGCATGCTGTCCCACCCAGAAGCCCCTCTGCTGTCTCCTCCATGGTCTCCTCAGCAGAGAGGTGCTTCAAAGTCTGCACACTGCAGAGGAATGCTCGGCCCTGGTTCATCTCCTAGGTTACCAGTGAGGTGTTGGAATAGTTGATGGTTTTATGCCTGGGTCCTGGACCATGTCAAGTGGTTATGCTAATGTGACTTCTATAGATGTTTTTGGGGGCCTTGATAATAGTGTGACTTCTAGAAGGAGCTGGAGACTGAGGTCCTCAGGAGGTGCCAGCCCATGCCTCTGTATTTGAATACCCCATACATCTTGGACACGAAAGCTTGGGGCCTTTGCATGGATGAGTTTGTCACACATGGAATAAGCACCCTCCTTCCCTAATACCTATCGTGTGTCTAACATTGAATCCAACAGCTTCATTGCCGTGTAAGTCTTAGTGACACACTGGGCAGTGAAGCTTTGGCGATCCTAAACACATCTATGTTTACTTTCAAGGCCTCTGTTTTGAAAACTCCTATTCACCCTACTGTAATGATTTCTCTGTCCTCTACCTAATGCCTACTGAGCCATGCGGGTGAGGCAAATCCAGTAGCCTATGTCCTATGCCAGGAAATACGAATTTGTCATCCAAATCCTTTCTCTTTGGCCTTATACTCTAATACAGTGGCTCTCAAACTTCCTAATTCTGTGACCCTTTAATACAGTTCCTTATGCTGTGGTGACCCCCAACCATAGAATTGTTTTGTAGCTACTTCATTGCTGTAATTTTGCTACTGTTATGAACTGTAATAATAGCTGATATGCAGGACATTGGGTATGTAACCCCTACAGGGGTCACGATCCACAGGTTGAGAACCACTGCTATAATATATTAGAATTTATTGTCTTGTACACACACACACACACACACACACACACACACACACACACCACTTTTGCTGTTTTCCATGAAGCTAGATCATGCCACTATCATGTCAAGTTACAGCAACTAGATTCTAGAAACCATGGCTATCTCTGACCATAGCCAGAGTAGAGCGGTAAAGAGACTCTCATCCCAAGAAACAGAATGTCTCTGGCATCAAGCCACCCATCGTCAAGCATGCCCCAGGCCTGCTCCCTGGCAGAGGAAACTCAAGTGTCGCTAGTATTCATTGTTTGTGACGGTGTATGCGTATAGATCTCAGACTGACCTGAAGCTCATAATCCTCCTGCCTCAGATTCTTGAGCAGTAGTTTTCAGCCTGTGGGTCTTGATCCCCTGGGGGTAACATATCAGATATTTACATTATGATTAAGAACAGTAGCAAAATTGCAGTTATGAAGTAACAACAAAATAATTTTAGGTTGGGGGGTCACCACATAAGGAATTGTATCAAAGGGCTGCAGCATTAGGAAGGTTGAGAACCCCTGTTCTAGAAGGTTGAGTTTTCAGTTCTTATTCCCATTCCCTGCCGCGGGCATGCTCCTCACTAGTCCCCATTTTCCCCAAGAGTCTAGGTTTAGCCCAATAGAAACAGACTCACGTTGGCTGGTGAAGTCAGTGTACCCTCCTATTTGAAGATGAATTCCCCACTCCTCCCCACATCCATCTCCCAAAGAGAGAAAAGGATCAAGTATGAGCCAGACCAATTTAAACAGCTGGCTTCTCATCCCATTTCAGTAAAGTCCTGGTCCTCAGCATAAACGCAGCAGATGATGCCGGGATAGACTCCAGCAGTGTGCAGACAGTAACTGCTCTGTTGACTGCTCTGGGACAAGAGGTTCAGATGTTTCCAGATAGAGAAACCGTAGTGGTCTCGGACGGCCTTATCTCAGGGCTGTCTGAACTCTCCTTACCGCAGAAATGACTTCCTTTTGTTAAACTCTCCTCCTACACCATCAGGAAGAATAATTTCAGAATGTTACGTGTCTGGGTTTTGTGACAGAAAAATGGGCGACTACTCTGATTCCGTGGGTGAGGGAGGAAAGGCTCTGCAGCCGCTCACCACAGCGAGCCAGCTGGATTCTGGGGGATTCTGGGCTGAACATTTTTTTTCTTTTGCAATCTAATTAAGATGAGTTACATAAAGTACCATTTGGCCTGTGTCTGCCTTCTTACGAAGGTAACTTAGACTTTTTGCCTCTTTAGCCTCCAAAATGGAAAGCGGCCGCAGGAGCAGATTTAAATTAAAACATTTTAAAAGCTTTTATTAGTCGAAATAACAAAAGATCAAGCAAATGGATAGATACCAGCCATTAACACCCCTTGAAGAGAAAGTTTGCCCCCTGCTGTCTTTGATGGACGCACCCTCTTTATTGCTTTGTGTTCACAGGGGCCAAAGTAAAGCCTTGGCCTTAAACAGAGTGCAGGTGCCGGATTCTAGGGGAACAATAGCTTTCAGGCGGGTGTCTTCCGGCTCCTGGAGCAATGCCATGGCAACATCTGTGGGGAGAGAGTGCGTGGGTGAAGGGGCTGCACCAGCGTCCAAGTTCACGCCGTGTGAGCGCATGTGTCTCGCGTGGATCACCCTTGCTTGTAAATCCTCACATTCCCTGATGTATTCATCCAGTCGAATATCCTTACATCAACCATCCTCCAGCAACTCCTAATTGGTACTTTGAGCAAGAACAACGAGTGAAACTGAACAAATTTATCAGTGAGGGGAGACAGGAAAGAGTGCACACAAGCCCACGCTACACAAATGAAGCTAGAAACCGACAAGCGCTTTAAGAGCTCGAGAGCCCCACAGGCATGCATGTGATTTATAGAGCGGTATCCAGATCTGTAATAGCTCTTGTGGGGCTGGAACGTCTAGAGAATTGGATTCTGTCCTCAGGTAGAACAAAACTGAATGGTCTTTTTCAGCTTAGTAATTTCGTTTCGGTTGCGAAAGATTCAAAGGGACTAAATTTGTTCACAATTTAGTGGCTTCATTTTGTGCCGTCAATTGTGTTCTCGGATTCTTTAAAATATCCCTCCTCTGCTTAGTGGGGAAAGCAAGGGAGTCCAGGGAAGGAGAGAAGAGACGCTGAAGGCGTGGGAGAAACGTCTGGGGCCTGATTCTCTCTGCCAGAGGTTCAGACATCAGCTTTCATTCCTCAGATCCTGGACGAGACCAACCCAATTGCCACACAGGTACAGGAAGACGATCCGAGAAATAAATAGCCCCACTGGGGGTATTTAATGATAACTGAGGTCCTAAGGATGGGCGGGGAAGAAGTCAGTGAATCGAGAAGATGGAAGAACAGATATGTACAAAGGCCCTCGGGGCAGAAAGAAGTGCGACTGATACCAGGGAGTTCCTGTTAGCCAAGGAGTTGCCCTGCAAGTTTAACAGAGAAGGAAAGAGGGCAGTGTGCAGAGAGGGTCTGAGACAGTAGGGTGCAGGGATCTATAAGGAAGAGGGGCAGAAAGATGGGAAGAGACAGTGGACGCTGGGCACTGAGCACGTAGCAACCCCAGGGAAAGACCTCGTTTATGTTAAGACTGTTTGTTATATTGGTCAAGCAGGTAAGTAGGCTGGCTGTCCACTTCAATGCGAAGGTGCTCGTGATCAAGGACTAGAGCCAAGTTTCTTGCCAGTCAACCATTCTGCTACTCATGTTTTACTCGGTAACCAACCCACCTTGCCTCTGGGATTGAAATGCCCAAGGTAGGCTTCCTCTGAGCTGGAATGCCAGCGTTGTCAGGGACTCTGAGGCCCTCCTTTCCATTTCTCTCACTAGCACCCTCAGCCAGCACAGAACGAACCTTATCATTATCGTTATCACTTACGGCTGGAAGAGGAACAATACTTCACCAGCATAATTCTGTCTTTAGGATTCTTTGAGTATGCACGGGCAACAGCTAAGAAGAAGGTTCATGGTACAAGGATCCCCACCCCCACTCCACCCGCCCTCAGACCGCTTACAGCTTTGGGCTTAATGCTCATGAGAACCAGGAATCTTGGCCTCACCTGGGTATTTGTTAGCAACGCATACTCATTCACCCCGGATCTTACTGAGCAAGAATTTTCACATGACCCTCATACTATGTGTGTGCACATTAAAGTTTAAGAAGCACTCACCTAAGTTGGGCATGCCAGCAACTTTATGGCATTAAATATTAAATATCTTAGAGTTAGACCACCCCCAAACCCATGTATCACTCGCCTAATTGAAACCACAACTAAAATCACCCCCAGCGCTCAGGGAGCACAGACTCCAGCGTTCTGGACTACACAAATGCCAGTAGGTTCAGCTTTCTCCAAAATGAAGGTTCTTTCTCGGTCTACACCATATTGCAACAGTGTTTCAGAATAAAAAACGAGCTCTCTCTTGTATGTCCTTTGCCGTGTAAGTCTCCTCCCGGATTTGTCCTTTTATATCCTAGTCAGGGGCCTGAAAACCGTGAGAGGAATAGAGTTCAGTCAAGTTCAGAGGCGATGACCTTTGAGCGAAGGACTGCGCAGATAGTCTGTCCAGGAGATCCCAGGAAACAGCAAAAAGATGCAGCAAGCCGAAGAGAGCACCCAGCCAAAGAACAGAGAGTCGTGGGAGAAGCAGAGCGGCAGCGACCTGAGGGGAGAGCAGACTGCTCTGCTCAGGACAGGCCTCACGTGACTCTCCTGAAGAGAGAGGGGGATCTACCAGATGAAGATGGTGATGATTAGCAGGAACTGATCTAGCATGGTGGGAAAGGAAGACTGAGCAAGGAGAGGGTGTTTCAGAAGCATCAGAAGCATCGTGGGGCTTAGCAATCGTTTCTTCCCCTAGGCGCTTGCCTGAGGTCCAAATCTTCCAGCTTCTGTCCCCTCCTCTCTTAAGTGCACCTCCCTCTTCTCCAAGTCCATGAACCGCCCACGTTAGCTACTCATACTTCCGGCCACTGATTCCACACCACCCAGTCCATTTCCTCTTCCTAGTTTTGTCAAGTCTTAACCTGTAACGTTTTGCTTTTAATTTTAATAGCTAATCATTGCTGAACGGTAAAAAAAAAAAATGATTTATATAAAAAAAGTAAATGAAGCTGAGTGGTATCTCGGGGTGTGTGTGTGTGTGTGTGTGTGTGTGTGTGTGTATACAATCCCTACTGAGTTGTCTTGTTGAGACTGTCCAGGGACTAGTTTGGAACATGGCTAAATCATAAGGAGAATCAGCTCATGCCTCAACCATAACTTGTGGGGACCCTAGACTGAGTTCACTTGAAGAAAGAGCAATTCCTCCTGTTGAGTTTGTATGCTTGGGTATGCTCCTAACTAAGGAGCTATTTGCAATTGATACCTGCTAGAAGAAAGATAATTACTATTTTTCCAATGGAATGATACTAGGTATATCGACCAAACTCAAGCACCAAGCTCGGGGGTAGTTGACCAACACAAAACAGACTCTGTTTTTTTGTGTGTGCTGTCTTTTGTTATGATGTTATATTTTTGTCTTTTTTGGTTTTGAATATGAAGTTGGGTATGTAGGGGAGGATCTTGGAGGACTTGAGAAGGAGAAAGATTATGATCAAAATATATTGTATGAAAATTTAACCGGGCGGTGGTGGGAGACGCCTTTAATCCCATCACTTGAGAGGCAGAAGCGGGCAGATTTCTGACTTCGAGGCCAGCCTGGTCTACAGAGTGAGTTATATGCACACACATTCAAACACTCATGCACACATGCATGTACACCACATACACACACAAGGAAGAAAGAGAAAAAGCCAAGCACCTCAGGATAGAGCCTACCTCAGTGATGGAGTGCTTGTCTTCTGTATGTGAGGCCCCGAGTTCCATTGCCAACATCACAAAAAGAGAAGGAAACCCACTCCATCTCATTATGTGGACCATGAGTAAGTTTGCTTTTGATAGTTGTTTTATGACAGATACCATTTAATGGCCCAACACCCTACCCTGATGAGCACTTTGTTCCATATAATACAGATACTAACCACATAATTGATGACATCACCTGTGTAATTTTGCTGAATTTTACTGATTTCATCCAGAAGAAATAGAAATAATCAAATTCAGATTCATGCCATCATCATAAAGGTCTATCCCTCTGGATTACTCTTAGAAAAATTGATAAATTAGATTTTCCCTTGCTTGTGGACTAAAGATTGAATGCAGGATCTCATGCGAATTAGGCAAGTGTTGTGCTGGAAAGCTTTATTCATAGCCCTAAATTACCATGCGTGTATGCAGTGTGCGCATATGTGCATTTTTTTTCTTTAGGCAAAATGTGTCTGTTACAGCAAATTTTAAAAAAGATTTTATTAGGGGGTTGTGCTGGCTAATTTTATGTCAACTTGACACAAGCCAGAGTTATTTAAAAGGAGGGAACCTCACATGAGAAAAATACCTCCATAAGGTCTAGCAGTAGGGCAATTTCTTAATTAGTGGTAGACAGGGAGTTTCTGGCCCATGGTGTGTGGTGCCATCCTTAGACTGGCGGTTCTGGGTTCTAAGACAAAATTCGGTACTAGGTTTGTGGGGTATTTTTGTGACTGATCCAACCACGTGGTTTTGGGGAGGATTGTGGAAGAACTTTGGAACTTTATGCAAGGTAAGCCTTTGACTGCTCAATGCTTGGTGAGCTGTTGTGTAGGAGCTTGGAAGATAAGAAAGTCAGAGTCAGTGTAGAGGGTGTAGAGGGTGACTTGTGACATGTCAGTGGGAAGTTTAAAGACTCTATCTGAGCCATGTGTTATTTTGAATTAAGATTCTGTGGTTCTGGTTAGCTGAGGCTGAAGAATCCGCCGTGATTAACAAGATACCAGAAACCTAAAGCAAAAGCTTTGTTTTGCTGAGATACTCTATTTCTCGTCCACTGGAGCTGAGAAATGAAAGGTTGGTTAAGGAGAGACCAGCATCCTTGAGGTGAAATCTCCTGGGAAGTGTTTCCTGAAAGTTGTCGAATAGAAGCTGTATTCTAGAGGCAGCGAAGGTTGCGGCTGAACTTGGTAATTAATGTAAGAGTCACCCAGGTGCTTCTGATGTTGAAGGCATGAAGAGGTCATGGAGAACAGCTGCGGCTGAGCTCTGTGAGAGGCCAGGAGAGGCCACTGCTGAAGGTGCAGCCTCAGTGGCAGTTAAAGGCCCAGAATTGAAAGGGTCACGCAGAGAAGGGGAGATGCCAAAACCGTAGGATGGCCACCAAGAGCAGCAGCAGGGGTGGAGCGGAGCCAACGGAAGCCTAGAAGACAAATCATGTGTGCTGCAGAGGATGGAGCTAGAGAAGTGGCCCAAGCCCTTTGGAGGAGCACAGAAGATCGTGAACACATCCCAGATGTTGGATGTTGAGTTATTTACACGTTTGGAGTTTGGTTTTGCTTTGATTTGATTGTGTCTATACCCTGGTGTTTATTATTATTATTTTTTTTTTATTTTACAGGAGCCCAACAGCTGAGAGACTTTGAATTTTAAAAGACATTAGCTATTTGAGAGAAACCGAGTTCTTTTAAGTATTGGAAGTTTTAAAGACTGTGGGACTTTTACGATTTGGAAGGTTTATTTTGCACTGTTGACATTACTGTGAAATCTTGGGGAAGAAAGGAATGGTTGCAGTTTAACAGTGTTGTATCTGTATGTCAAGTTGACAAGGGGTCTATTGTGCTGGCTAGTTCTATGTCAACTTGATTCAAGCTAGTTTTCTGAAGGGAGAGAACCTCAGTTGAGAAAATGCTTCCATAAGATCCAGCTATAGGGCATTTTCTTAAGTGATCAATGGGAGCAGGCTGAGTCCACTGTGGGTAGAGCCACCCCTGGGTTGATGGTTCTGGATTTTTTTTTTGTTGTTGTTGTTGGTTTTTCGAGACAGGGTTTCTCTGTGTAGCCCTGGCTGTCCTGGAACTCACTCTGTAGACGAGGCTGGCCTCGAACTCAGAAGTCCGCCTGCCTCTGCCTCCCAAGTGCTGGGATTAAGGGCGTGCACCACCACTGCTTGGCCGTTCTAGACTCTTATAAGAAAGCAGGCTGAGCACGTCACGAGGAGCAAACCAGTAGACAGCACCCCTCCGTGGCCTCAGTGTCAGCTCCTGCCTCCAGGCTCCCCCGGTTCTATTTGAGTTCCTGCCCTGATTTTCTTAGATGATGAACTGGGATGCGGAAACATAAGCCCAGCTTGTGCTTTGGCCTTGGCGTTCCATCGCAGCAGCAGGAACCCGAAAGTGGAGAACACTGAACAGTTCCAAACTCTTCAGAAAGGCCAAAGAAAAATGACTGGGAGAAAGATTCCAATTCTGCTACAGGAGTGACCTCAAGAGCTCCCCCTACTGCTTCCTGGAGGGCACTGCCTCTTTAACTGTCCCTGCTGATGCCACCTCTACTTATAAGTGGCTCCTACTGCCACGGCTTCGGTTCTTAGCATCTTTAGAGACAGGCTGTGAGATATCTTATCTCCATCCTCATCTCAATGAACTTTATAAGGCTGTATTTTCCTGTGTCCCAAGGTCCGGGAGTCTAGTGCCTAGAGCAGAGCTCACATGCCTATGCTTTAGATGCAAGGGATGCCACGGAAGTTTCCAGCCTTACTAATTCGAGAAGGTTTCACTGTTCAAAACAATTCCTAGCTGTTCAATTTTCCAAAGGGAGGGTATTCAGATCCTGGCCCCCATCACAGTCAGGTGTCAAAATAGACACAAAAGGCAGAAGTGATGAGGCTGCAGAGGCAAGAAGCTTACTAGAGTTTCAAGTCTTACTTTAAGGGTGGAGTTCTTCTGAGGAACTGGTGTGTGTGTGTGTGTGTGTGTGTGAGAGAGAGAGGAGAGAGAGAGAGAGAGAGAGAGAGAGAGAAACAGAGACTGAGACAGAGACAGAGAGACAGACACAGAGAGAGACATAGAAACAGTGATACAGACATTGACACAGAGACACAGATACACTGAGAGAACGAAAACTCTTGGAATGTTCAAGTCCAATATCCACAAAAGCCCATTTTATTTTTGTTGCAGCTTCAACAGTGTTAGCTAATGTTTGTTGTGATACCTATTGGCACACAGTGACAGACGCACAAGACGTATATAACACACAAATCAGATGCACACACTTAGATCTCAGACTTAGTCAGACACTCATATTTGAACTCATGTTTGCCCTGCATATGGAAGGAGCTCGTGCGTTTTCATTAACTAATGAAAGGCCTCTTGGTAGTTCTAGAATAGGGGACGACAATGGCCAGATAGTAAATTTTTCAGGATTTGCAGATGCTGTGGTCTCTCTATCATCAGGTTCGGTTGTCATAGTGAAAGCTAAAGTACCAGTGTATAAAATGTCAGCAAGTAGATGTTGGCCATGCTTGAAATAACATGATACTTACACAGACAGGTGGTGCCTTGTGGAGGAAAGAACAAGGAAATACATTCTGGATTAACATTTTTAATGGCAAGTGCCATTATCTAGAATACCTACGGAGTCTAACATAAGTGCCTGCTCTATTGTAAAGCTCCAGGGTCTGTAGAGATGGTTGGTTCAGCAGTCAAATGTGGTTCCTGTTCTTTCGGAGGACCTACATTTGGCTAGTGCCCTCTTCTGGCCTCCATTGGAACTGCACTCAGTTGAATGAATATACCTACAAATGTGCACACATGTGGCTAATTAAAAATAAGCTGGTGTGGTGAGCATACCTTTGGTCTCACCACTTTGAAGGTAGAAGCCATCATGTCTCTCTGAGTTCGAAGCCTGTTTTACATAGTGAGATGTTGTCTCTAAATGAATTAATAATAAATACATAAAAATCTTTAAAATATTGCAGCAAAGTTCTATATTGCAATTTAAGTTTCTTTTTAAATCTATGTCCTTCAGTAACTTAATTTGGGTCAGCATGATATAAGCCGATCTCTGACTACTGAGTAAGTAAGAATTGTTCTTAAATAAAGGGTCTGGCTAAATACAGTGGCATATTTCTAAAGGCTCCATGAACGGGTGACTGCCTAAGACTGTGGGAGGTGAGGTGGTTTACTCCTAATCTGTTTCATCTATTCTCTCTTAAGGCAGAAAGGGCTGATGGGAATTGCCCAGCTGTAGCGCCCGTCATGCTGGGCTCTGTGGGCATGCTTTAGGGTGAGGGTAGATATCTCTTTTCCCCAATGAACAGACAGATAACCCTAGACAATGAGACAATTTGACTTGTACAGCAATCATCAAGGAGTTAAATGTTCTTTAGTAAGAGAAACAAGTATACTGGCTTTCCATCTCTCTGTCTCTCTCTGCATGTGTGTTTTGCTTTGAGGTGAGCTTCTCACTCTGTTGCCCTGGCTGGTCTCAAGTTCTGGGCTCAAATGATTTTCTTGCCTCTGCCTTTTGAGTAGCTGAGACTGCAGGTGTGAACCACAACGCCCAGCTGTGCATAAGGTTTCCATCTCTGGGATGAGGTACCTTTGTTTCTCTCATTATTTTGCTTCTATCCGAAAGTTTATAACAACAATCAGAGTGTGAGTTAGTAAACACGTGGTTAAGGTATTGGCTAGAGTTGGGGCAAAAAGAAAGGTCAGATTAGAAACCATCAGAGGTAATAAAAAATAGAATTTGATGGTGTTACAATAGCTGAGAGTAGTGAAAAGTGAAAAAAAAATGTTTTCTTGCTTTTGGGGGGGCATGGTGGGTATTCCCAGAGAAGGTTAATTTTAAGATTAATTCTTCATAGAGCAGAGGGATCTACATTTTAACTTTGTAGGAACACAATCAGGAGCTGCCAACAAACTTCACTTACTCACCTTCAGCAAGGTAAACTGTGGATGCCCTGCCTTCAAATCCACCAGTGCATTTGTGCCAGGCACAGCTCCTGTTCCATGCCAGTTCCCAACGTCCATGGCTGGGTTCACTCATCTTGTCTGGTCGCTGCAGAAAAGATTCTCCTAGAGGCTGCAGGCCCCTGTGGAAGAAACTCTGGAAACAGTAAAACCAGTTTAAACCTCATCAACTCAGCATGTTGAATCAAGTGTCCATTTGGACAGATTAATTCCAGCCCGTGTATTCTGCACAGATGGCTCAGGAAAAGCCAAATGTGATGTACATTTGACTTCACAGAAAGCTTTCTGAAGCCTGAGCTAGAGAAAGAAGACCTGTCAAGAGACAACACAATGCTCCCTGTGTCACGGGGGTGGACATTGCAAAGCAGGGGCCGCAAGGTTGAATGGATTATAGCACAAAGCCAAGGGCCAGGCCAGGAGCACAGGGCGGCGCCTTTCACAGAGAACTCCACCAACAGTCATACATAATGTATTCGTGCTTCATAAGTACACACAGGCACTCAGGTCTCTTAAGCACAGCAACCCACATCGCTTCAATTAACAGCTGAGTGGTGCCCTTTGCAGCCCAAATTCTGCCAGCTGCCAGCAGTAGGGAGTGCCTTGGCGAGAGGGCAGTGGGTATTCTGGCTGCAAGTCACAACGGCCAATGTGAATACAGCCATCAGTGACCCGCCCCACCCCTGCCACAGCAAAGACACAGTGGGCATTTCTGTGACCAGAATTTTAGTATTTGAACTTGGCGGCCCATAGATAAGACGAAGGACAGAGACGTCATCACACGTCGGATGCTCCGCCTTTCTGGTCAGGACACTGATCTGGAACCTTCTACTGAGATTTAACAGCTTTCCTCCTCTATACAACTGGAAGCATTCAAACAGAACTAAATACCAACATCAAAACACAGAATGTTCCAGCGCACAGCACAGCTGAGGAGGGATTTATTGATAAAGCCACCGTCGACACAGCACATCTCTCACATTTATCAGCTAGAGCCAGGTGGCTGCAAGCCACTGTGGGAT
>JADRCD010219436.1:0-19604 GCA_019843815.1 Montemys delectorum
TGTGTATATGTGTGGGAGGATGTTTGTTTTAGGTGGCTACTCTCATGGGAGTGGGAGAGAGGCTCTACCCAAAACCCATTTCTTTACCTATTGGAGATTGTTATAATCAAGTCCCCCTTTGGAGAGATGGGTGACACAAGGCAATTGGGGTGCCAATACAGCATGTGGACCATGGGCCATATCGGCAACATCTTTACTACAACATCTGCATTTTAAGAAATCTTCAACTTTAAATGCTTTTATTTCATTTGTATCACAGAATCTTAAGGAATAGGTAGATTCTTACATTTCAACTAAAACTAAATTCCTTTCTCTCCTGAAGCCAGAAAAGCGTATGGGATGTTGATCTTGTATGTTATGCTTGTGTTGTGCCCATAAAATACAGAGCCACTCTGGAAATTGATGCTTCTCTCATCAGAAGAGATAACATATTTTTACTGCTAAGTGTCATATATGAATTTTTGTTTTATCAATGGGTAACAAGCTATTATAAAGTTTAACAGCATAATTCAGTAGGCTAGAGAATGTAAATGCTTTCAATCGATCCAAGATAGAATTTATTAAATGAAAAATGTTCACTAATGATTCTACTCAGTTTCCGACCCTTCCTCAAAAATAAGTACACATCTCCTTATTTCTTAACACCACAGAGAACAAATGACTGCTTAATTGCCTTATTTTCTCACCTTTACTCACATAAGTGTCAAATTCTGGGCAGAAGTCCAGGGATACGTGTGTTCTAGAACCTACTCAATGCTGACAAACTTCAACTACAATATATTTACTTAAGTATAATGAATTGGTTTTAAAAGGCTTATCAGCATGTACCAGTGTCAATTTGTCCTTTTCAACTCACCTTATAACTCAGCGACAAAAACTTAAATGGGGAAAGCATTTAAATGCACTTTTCTCCCAAGACTATAAACAAATAGAAGTCACCATGAAAGACACATAATCCCACTATGAATCAAAATCACAATGAGACAGCACTTAATACTCACCAAAACAGTTATTGTGGAAAAAAAAATGGGGCAAGATGATGAAGATGTAGAAGAATTTATAACAGCTTCAAATACAAATGGTCCACATGCCTATCAAATGATGAATACCCACGTCTCCACCCCATGGAACGTAATACAATATTAAGGGAATAAAATATGGATACATGTCACAATATGGAGAATTTCAAAAGAGTTGTACTGACTCCAGGAATTCAGTAAAAAACAATGTAGATTGAAAGTTCAATATAAGGAAACAACGGGCAGAATGCAGATCTATAGCTATTTAAAAGGGCTTAGAGTGGCTGAAGGGAGTTTTCGATGTGATGGACCTACCTACTTTCTGCCTTGATTACTGAATAAGTAAAAATCACTACAAAACTACTAACATTCAGATAAGGAAGATGGAAAATGAGGTCTTACTATACAAGGACAGCAGTGTAGATGCCCAGACCCATGTAACACACCTGTGCAGATGTGGTGGCCTGCTAGCTGTCCCATTGCTTGGGAGGTAGAGATAAGAGATCCTTGGAGCAAGCTGGCTAGCGAGTACAGCTGGAAATGGTGAGCTTTGGTTTTATATCAAGAGATGTTGTCTCAATAAATAAAGCATAAAGGGATCAGAAAAGTCTGTCAGACTCCCTAGCCTGTGTAGTCTAGATTCATCTTTTATGGTATGTTACCTTCAAACTCACATGCTGAAACCTAATGAGTCAGTGAATAGTGATGCTATTAGGACGAGTTCCCCTGGGAAGAAAGTCATGGGGCTTCTCTTGTGAATGAGGTTGCTGCTCTTTTTAAAGAGACACCAGAGAGCTACATTCTCCCATCCGTCATGTAAGAACACAGAGAAATGGTCCCATCTATGACCAGGGCTCTCACAATGAGTTTCTGCAACTGACAAGCCAATCATTTAGAGACACAATAGCAGCCTGGGTGGCTTCTTCAAAATGGAAGAATGGTTCTTCCATTTTGAAACCCCATCCCTGTGGTCAATGCCACAGCTTCTCCAAAAAGCCCTTAGAACAAGACAAACTGCCAAGCCCACAGCCCGCTCTTGCCTGCCCGATCATTGTGTAATTTCTGTCATCAGGCAGTGTTTTAACTAAGTTACAACAGCATTCCTCGGCCATGCTCAACAGCAAATGGAAAACAGTTTTTAACTTCTTTGTCCTAGATGGATCTAGCAAAGCATAAGCTGGAGACCGAAGCAGAAGGAGAGAAGCCAGAGAAATAAATAAAGGACGGGTTATAAAGCAAAGTTGTAAGAAACAATCTATTACCGTGCTGGAGCATGCATCCTAAGGCTTCTTCGAAGGACAGCCACCATAAACAACGCCCTCCCCTAGGAGCTGCGGCACCTGCTACTGATTTTTCTCTCCTCTCAAGTTGGAAATCATGGGTAGAATTCCCCATACAGCAAGGACATTTTGCTGCTGCTTTCAGACAGCTGGGCAATGTGTTTTCAAGATGTCCTTGCGTACCCAGATGGCAGCCTGAACCCAGGGATGGTTGGAAAAGAAAAATAGGAGAGATGGTCAGACAAAAGCAGTCGCAGAGGAGGACGGAGGCAGGGAGACCTGGAGAGATGGAGAGAGAGGGAGGGGAAATACAAGTTTGATTTCTTGGGGTTCCCTGCACTTCTTACTTGGCAATTCTCTAGTCTGAGAACGGTTTCCATACTTCATAGAGCCCCAGTAAGCTTGTCGCCCCAAGCACCTTTTTGTACTTAATTGTTAGTCTCATATGCAATTGGAAGGAAATACAAACCATATGTTTCTGTTCATTTATACTTAAATCATCCAAAGATGGTGTTTTAATCCCAATTTGTCATTTGCAGAAACTTTGGAGATTTCAGTAAATCTCCAGAGGCCACCTTAATCTCTCCCACTCTTGTCTGTGGTCTTCCAGTAAGTCCAGAGATTTGAAATCAAGAGTTTGAGGTCTGCACTAGGATTTACAAGAGGCTTTTGAAACAAAGACTCTCTCCCTTGATTGATTCCCATCCAACCTCCATATACGGCCACTCTCACATTTCCTTGCTAGATCTCTTTCCTCTTCATGTTCATGTTAGATGGCTCCAGGAGCCAGTGACCATGGGTCCTTTTCTCTCTTCCGCTCCGCATCTTCATGGGGATCTGCTTTCACCTCGTGGTGGTTTGAATGAGAACGGCCCCCATAGTTTAATATATCTGAATACATGGTCCCTAGTCAGTGGAACTGTTTATAAAGGATGGAGGAGGTGTGTCACTGGAGACGAACTTTGGGACTTTTAAAAGCTCACCTGAGACCCAGTCTCACTCTCTCTGCCTGCAACTTACTAGTCAGAAGTGAGCTGTCAGCCTCTGCTCCAGTGCTGTGGCTGCATGCCTCTCATTGTGCTCCCTGCCCTGATGCTCACAGGCTCACCCTCTGAAACTCTAAGCAGGCCCCTGATAAAGGCTTCCTTCATAAATCGCCTTGATTACGGTGTCTCTTCACCACAACAGAACCTACAGGGTCTCTAGAAATCCCACCTCCCCCCCCATCCTCCTCAGTCTCACCCTCATTTCCCCGAGCTCCCCTTCCCTAGCCTATTCCCTGTTCCTCAAGAGCAGGTAGCATGTTGTTTTGCTCGCTTGGCCTCAGTCCCCAGCAGAATGGAGCTCAAACGTCTGTCAAATGTGCAAATCGCTTTTATAGACTTGATCACACTTCATGCCCGTGACAACCCTGACAGTCCAGTACCATGATCCTCATTTAAGAGTTGAGGAAATTAAAGCTTAGTGAGATTAAACCATGGTGGCATCGGTGCACAGTTAATAAGTGCGGCAAGTGTAAGCCCAGCCAGGATCAAATCCCATAGTCTTCACGTTATGCCATGGTCGCTTTCAGACGCCATTTGTCTCCTGACTGAGGAAATGCCCATCATCACCGTTTTCCAGGTCAAGAAAAGCACAACTCCAAGCCTTGCCAGGTAATCCTGTTCTCATCTCTGGCAACTGAAAAGACCAAGAATAGGAAATCGGCCTGGTTGTTCAGTCCTCAACCAATTCGAGTGCATCTAACGAACACCATGTGTTCCTTGATCAAATAATCCCACCAATAAGATGAGCACAGACCAGCACGCCTGGTGTAAAACTTCCTCACAGTTGGTGGTCACAGAGCTGAGCAATATGCTGGAGGCAGAAGTGCTTAGAAAAAGTGTCACTTCCTTTGACCTCCTAACCAACACACTGAGGAAATTACCAGCTATGTGCTCCTGATGACAGTTTCATCTTGTGACATGCATGTTATCTTATCTAGATCTTTCCCACTCTATGGCTATACTCCCTTCGTCTTGCTACAGTCTGGCCACAGGAATCCCAATCCTGCATTTCTAAACCTCTGAAGCAAGCTTGCGTACGCCCATACTTGAAGCTGGAACCAGAGCTTGAAGCGAGGCACAAGGCCATGCACGGTTCATTCCGCTGCTCATCTGGGCACTCTCCGGTCAATACACAGGGCATAGAGAGCACTGATTTTGTCTCAGGCACCTTTCTGAGTAGCTCAGGGATCTCTGGAGTCCTTCAAGGCACAGGGTCCAGATGGATCTACTATTACCACGGCCTGCTCAGCCACTGCCAGGGCCCAGTCCATGTCCTCTGCCTCTGTCTCGGAACTAAGTTTTTGAAGTGTCATTCATGTCTTGTGCTGTTGAACAACAACCCAAAAGACCCATCCCCAGCCTCCTCTAGGGCAGTCAAGAGGAGACAATGGAGCTGCATAATCTTGCTAAAAATCCTTGTTAAGGCAAGAAGCAATCTCACACCTGTGTCCTTGGTACACATTTTGAAATGTATTAATTGACTCATTTCTAAATCTGAAGAAGCACAGATTTGGAGACATTGGATTTTTGACATAATGATTTCTAACTCTGAGAGCCTTATGCTGGTAGGTTTTTTTTTGTTTTTTGTTTTTTGTTTTTTGTTTTTTGTTTTTTTTTTTTTTTTGAGACAGGGTTTCTCTGTGTAGCCCTGGCTGTCCTGGAACTCACTCTGTAGACCAGGCTGGCCTCGAACTCAGAAATCCACCTACCTCTGCCTCCGAAGTGCTGGGATTAAAGAAGTGCACCACTACTGCCCAGTGGTAGTTTTTATTTATTTATTTTTTCAAGAGTGTAATAAACTTGACTAAAATATGGGATAGGAACGAACTTGAAAAACTAAAACCAGAACTAGTAAGTATCCATCCATTCCCAAGAAAAACTATGAGGTCATCCTCCCCATGATGGGAAGCTTTAGCAAAGGAACCTAGGAAGAAAGGCTTGGAAGGGATTATGGAATCCACCAGGGGTTTAATAACCAAAAAGACTAAGATTGAAAAGTTTACTAAGAAATCAAGTAGCAGACAAGGACAGATGAAAGATGCGCAGTGTTTTCAGGCTTTCCATCAGAGAAGCCTCCAGACATGGGCAATCATGATGCAGTGACAATGCTCAAGAATGTCTTAGGAAGGATGGGTATTCTGCTATACCTCTGGTACATGGTTTAGGGACCTGACAGGCCAATGTCCTATGTCACCATGATACATAGTGTTCTTACTAAGCCTTATACTCTCAGAAGACAATGGGAATACTTTCCCACAAACAATACCCATTGATCTATCTGACTTGTAAACATTCAGTCCATGGTTGATGAGCAAACAAAGGAAGAGGAGCAACTCTGATTCTACCCAGAAGAGATGACTCTCACCTTCGGGAGAAACTATCTGACTATGCTTGAGTTCTGATCCCCACCGCATGTAACACACACTCCAGCCCAGCCCAATACCTGTCAAGCATATCTTAGACATCCACAGCTCACACATCCCTCCCTAGCAGTATAGACCCTAGATTCTCCGACACAGTTATGACACAGGAAAATCCACATATATTCTAAGTCAAAGGTCCTGGGTTCAACTCCTACCTGAGTTAGTAACTGTGTGGCCTTTGGTTAAAGCCAACCTTGTTGAGTTACAGTATTTGTATGTGAAAAAAAATTAATAATGATAGTATTCAACCCAAAGCATCTTTCTAGGGGCTAGGGAGCTATCCCAATGGAAAAAGCACTTGTTGGGCAAGTTTAAGTGCCTATGTTCACATAAAACCAGATAAGTGTTGGACTGTGCTCTCCCAGTCCCTTGTGTGGGGAAACAGAGGCCAGAAGATTGTGACATTTGCTGGGCAACCACACTAAAAACGGTGAGCTTTGAGTCTCAGCAAAGATCTGGTCTCAAGAAGAAAGATGAACAGCTCCTGAAAAATGACACCTGATGTTTATCACTTCCACATGCATACATGCATACATATTCAGAAGTACATCTGCCTTTGAGTACCCACACACAAAGAGAAAATAAATTTTAAGTTCATGAAATCCTATTTATTATTTGTTTTAATGCCTGTGTTATCATGGCCTGCTTTGAAGATAAACCACTTTGCAATTTCATCTTACTTTCAGTTAGAATGGTGAAGACCAAAAGCAAGCAAGCAAATAATAACGCATGCTGTCAGGTCTGTGGGGAAAGGAGAGCACTTAGTCACTGTTGGGGAAATGCAAACTGCTACAGCCACTAAGGAAACTGGGGTGGAGGTTGCTCAAGAAGCCAGAAATAGGGCTACTGTATCCATCTTGGCCATATATTCAACAATCTCTACATCTTACTATATACCTGCTCATCTATGCTCATTCATTCCTGCTCTATTCACACTCGACAGAAAATGGAAATAGCCTGGTTGACCATCAACTGATGAATGGATGACAAAAAGGTTGTTCATCTGCACAATGAAATATTATTTAGATACTAAGAAAAAATTAAATTATGACGTCCATATGTAAATGAATGGATCTAGAAACAATCATTCTAAGTAAGTTAATACTGATTCAGAAAGACAAATATCACACTTTTCAAATACTCCTCTAATCGGTGGGTGTTAGCTTGGAATCTTCAGATATGCGTGTTTAGCTTGGCATACCAAGCCCATAGGGGATGCTTTTAAGGGAAGGAAGATAGAACCGTTTTATAAAGGAGGAAAGGGGAATAAATGGAACAGGAAGGGTTAATTGGTGTGGGGATGGGAAAGGTAGAGTAGAGGAGGGGATAATGGGAAGGGTAGCTGACACTGGAGACCCTTCGAAAAGTCATGGAAATATACTACTATACACGCTATTTAAAATATATCCATACACATGAATACAGAGTTAAAATAAGTTATCCTGTAAGTGGGTGACACGCCTCATTATTAGAAACTGCAGATTAACAAATAAAAGCCTGGTGACCAGGATGTGTTACTTCTTTTGGAGCTGTTGCCCAGTGAGGTCCCCTAGACCCTAACTATTACATGCCAATGACAATAGTCCTGGTTACTCTCCAGAGGTTGATTGTATGACCCTATTTCTGAAGAAAGCACACACTTGACTCACAGAACATGAAGAAGTCAAGCTGGTACTGGCTTAGAAGTTTCATCCCTACTGGCTGGCTAGCCATTATACTGAAGGAAGGTTATGGTTGTGCACTGCTGGGGAAGAGAAGTAACGGTTGACCTTCACCAGCTGTGACGCCTGTGAACTAAAGGAATGACCTATGGCAAGATACATTCACAGGTGTAAGAGTGCCAGCAATGACAAGAGAGTAGCTATTCACTTGATTGGATTTAAGTCCTGCTCCACCTCTAGCCGAGCAGCTACTAGCAATTGATAGGTGCGGGGAGAGGAAGAGTCAGTTTTCTTTAAAGGTACGGCTCATGGTTAGTCAGCCATGCTTCGGTGGGTGGCCATACAGTGTGTATCTGGGCAGCATGAATTGGACTCAATGGAGGAAAAAAAGTAAGTAGGAAAGGAGGGTAGGTCTGGAAAGAGTTGACAGAGGGAGTTGAGTGTGATCGAAATACATTGTAGGGAATTCTCAAAGAACTAACAAAAGAAACTTAAAAATAAAGAAGAGTTGTAAATGGCCTCTGGGATGGCTGTGGCAACATGCCTTTAACTTCAGCTCTCAGGAGGAGAAGCCACTTGGATCTCTGTGAGTCTGAATCCAATCTGGTGTAGGTAGTGAGTTCCAAGACAGCCAGGTCTATAAAGTGGTACGGTGTCTGAAAGAGGGGAGGGAAGGAGAGTTGTGCAAGGCAGAAAATAATCAGACCCATAAATATGTCCATAAAGAGTACTCACTCAGACGGGCAGTGGTGGCACACGCCTTTAATCCCAGCACTTGGGAGGCAGAGGCAGGCGGCTTTCTGAGTTCAAGGCCAGCCTGGTCTACAGAGTGTGTTCCAGGACAGCCAGGGCTACACAGAGAAACCCTGTCTTGAAAAAAAAAAAAGTACTCACTCTTGGATATCTGATCAGCTTGAAATGGAATTTATGAAAATCAAAGTCCCCAGGTCTGTTCTTGGTAGGGGAAAAAAAATGGATGGATGGACACTCTTCAGATGAGAGCTGGCTTAGTACAGCCAGATACAAATGGATACAGGAGAATAATGTCTACAATGAAATACAGCTTCTGTGGAATGAACTAGGAGAGATGATTGTTAAAAAGAGTGGAAATAAGAATAGCTGGGCATGGGTATTCAGTACACCCTGACGGAAAAGAATCGGAGCTGCAGTCTAGTAAGACTAGAGGTCATAGCAGGAGTTCATCCACATCCATACGCAGGTGCCAATATGGAGGGACCAAAAGGCAAGAGGTCTGTGTGGCATTGAGACATCATATATTACTATCAAGAGGAGCCTTGTGGATGGGACTAGTTCACCAGGGCTAGTTTCCAAGCTAGCACCTGCGCTCATCATATTTATTTGGCTGCAGCCAGCACTCCCTCCCTCAGTCATCCAGAGTGGTGGGGGGCAGAATCATCACCAACTGGGAAAAAGAATTAACGTGATGATGTTGCCTCTGATGAAAATACTCTGTCAGGTTTAAATGATTTCATCTCAATTTGACTCTATTACATTCACATGTGCAGCCAAGCACTCCGAGCCTCCTATCAGTTACAGCACATGGCTTTCACAGTGAGAGTGCAGCCAAAGGCGGGGGAGGGGCTAATTGCAAATATGTTTATAAGCTGCAAGGATAATTACTTATCAACTAGGAATGTGTATAAGTGTGTACTTGTACACACACACACACACACACACACGCATTAAAAAATGATAGGAGAGAATGAAGACTTTCATCTTTGACCTTTCTACTCAGAAAGAACATTTATAAAAAAAAAAGCATTATTTATTTTTACTTATTGCCCACTGGGTTAAAAGTTTCCGCACAGTGTTCAAAGTTTCAACAGAGTATCTTTGTGAGGGATGAGAACTGTTCTTGTCACTAGTTATAGAGTCTATTTTATCAGGTTATATATGTGTTATGTATATTATATTTATATATTAAAATTGTATATATATTAAACATCATTCTACACCAAGGCTTATGATTCTATTTGGACCACTGTGTGTGTGTGTGTGTGTGTGTAGAATTTCTCCAGAAGAAAACTGCTCTTGGTGATGGGCAATATTTTCCAGAAAGCCGGAAGCATCTACTTGTCCTATAGTCAGTGAGAGAATTAGATCTGATATTTGATGATGGGGATCTATATCCCCAAACCAAATGGCCTCCATGTATTCAGGCCTCTGAACAAAATACCCCAGGAAACAAACTTGTGACAGAGAGTCCCAAGGACTTGTGTGGAATCATGTCCACGTAGCTGAAAGCAAGACAATAAAAAAAATGAAAACGTCTCTGCATTTCATCAGTACTGTCATTATTTAGGTCCCTGGCCTCAGACAGACAAAGGAAGTGTATTGTCATGTGAGCTGGAACAATCAATGCAGCATATAATACTTAGATATTACTTAGGTATCCATAGGTAAAGCACATCAGTGATGTTAGTAATGATGCTGGGAGTGTTCAGAACACCAGGCACCACGCTTTCATTTTATACACAGTGTCTCTTTGAACCTGCAAATGAACTCTGCAGAGCTGGGATAGTTACATAGCATCTTACAGATGGGAGAAGTGGGAATCCAGTAGGAGGCTTTCTTCCGGCCACATAGCTAGAAAACAGCAAATGCTAAAGTGGGAACACACAAATTTTCAACCTTGAAGCTCATGTTTTAAATTTTAGAAGCTTTCTCCACTAGGTGTGTTCACAGATGGTGTCTTACCAAGCAAGCACCCACAGTACATACAGAGCCATCAAACAGTGTAGAGTTAGGGTAGTTGTTAGATCATAACACAGGCTGCACTTACGGGGAAGATACCAGGACTCCTTTGTCACCATGATTCCAAGATGGTAGATGGCCATCACCTGCTAGAAAGAGTTCCTAACTTCTGTCGTGCGTATCTATAGATTCAGGAAGGAAAGTGGCCAGAGAAGTCCAAACCCAACTCCAACAGAGAACGGGCAGTTTGGACCCATGTTATGGAGAGATCATTCTTAGGATTTATATCTGGTGACTTTTCACACCAAGCTCATGCTCTTGTGAGGTTTGTTCCAGGAACATTACAGCCCCACCCAGCTCCCAAATGTTGTTCTTGTAAGCTTTTTAGTCCAACAATAGAAACCTTGACCTCAAAGCAAACATTCCCTCTAAGAGATTAGTTGAATGCTTGGATATTGCTGAAGTCTTTTCTGTCATAATTGGGAGGCAGAGAGGTGATGGATGAAGATGCAAGTCAAATGTTTAAATATGCTGCGCACTGCTATAGCAGCAAAGCTCTAAGACCACCACTTGTATGTTTATATTTGAGCAGAGGGGATGGGGGAGCAGGTCACTTCTTAGCAGGGAAGGAGTGGAATGCTTCTATATTTTTCTGCACAACTTTAACTCCCATTCATTGGAGAAATGTAAAGACCCAGCTACCAAGGGAGGCCAAAAAATGAAATAGATACAGTGTGTGCCAACCCTCAGCTTCCAAGCTTGTTGATAGAAAAATCAGCCAAATGACATTCTGTGGACCTAGTATTTGAGAGGGAGGTATTAGGTGGCCACTGTTCCTAAAAAGAGATCACTAAGGAAGAGGACAAAAGGCAGCTGGTGGAGTCATTAACCATAGCCATTCTTATCCATATAAGCCTGGTGCTTGCTTGAAATGTAATCCAGGGTTCTAGAAAGGACTAAAAAGGTTCTCAAGATGTAAGGAAGTATAGTTCAAGGAGACACAGAATCCCAGAAAAGAAGGACCATTCCTACCTCCCACAATTGTCAACTAAGATGCTCACAGTAAACCATTCACACAGAAGAGTCCAATCATTGACCTCAAATAGATAGAAACAGAATCTGGGTGCTCTGAGTAACAGAGACTGCTTCTGGAAGGGATGCTGTAGAAATATTGGGTCTGCAGCACAGAGAAGAGATGATCTTGGTTTTGAAAATGAAGAGATTTTCATAAGTAACGCCTTGGTTTTTAGAGCTTGAAATAACTTTTAAACTCACCCTACCTAACATTGGGAGCTGCAATTCTGTCAATTTGATATAGTCCTTGGACCTCCACCCTAATACCTCCCACTCAAATACTAGGTGAACAGAAAGTCATTTGGCTGATTTTTCCATCAACAAGCTGGGGACATCCAGCATTGACCATGCTAGGTGACCAGCTCTTAACTTACTCCTGGATCCTGCCACGAAAAAACAGAAGCATCTTAGTGGATGAAAGTCAAGCTGAGAACTGGGGAAGAAAATGATTGATGAGAAATGGGCCTGGAAAGGCTGTTTGATCAAAGCAAGAGGGCAGTCATTCCCCCTGATTAATTAACAGCAGGTGGGGGTGTGGCCTGCTGAGCTCAGTGACTTCCATGGTCCCAGCCAGGAGCTTCTCACTTCCACCTGCCAGTCTCCTGTAGTCTGTTTTAGGGAGGGAAGCTCATAACATGGCCCAGGTGCAGCCTTCGTGCTGATAGGTCAGTTCCGCCATACACATCCCTCTAGGTCTCAGCCTGTGTCTGACTCTCCAAGACCATTTCTCTTATCAGTCCTGTTCTAGACAACCTGCTTGGATTCAGTCAACATGTTGAATTGTTCCTAAGCCTCAGCCTGATCCTAAGAGCCACTGGCTTCCCAGAGATCCCTCTTGGTCCTCAGCAGACAGAGGGGATGCAGAAGGCGGGTCTCCTGGGAACACTTGTGGATCCAGGGTTTATAGCTTGTTGGTTTTTATTGTTGTTGTTGTTGTTTTTCAAAGTCCTAACCCATGGGCTTCTGGCTGATTTATCTTTCCTGGGAAGTGTTTGCTTAGAAACAGTGGCTCTGGCCAGAATGGGGAGAAGCTGTGGCTAGCTTGAAAAGTTGAAAGCTTTTTATCATTTTACACGTCTCTGTCTACTGTCACCTCTGTTAGCCAGGAACACAAGGCAGTTGATTGATGATTTTGATGATTGCCATCGCCCCATAACCTTTTTTTGGGGGGAGGGGAGAATTCCCAACTATGATACAAACGCAAGTCCAAGCCCAAGTTTAAAACTACATTCAGTCACTCTTCTTCCAGAGTCACAGGGCAGGAGCTATGCCCCTGGGGTGAAGCAAAATGAAAACCACTTACTTATGATAGTCGCTCCCTACTCAGCCACTAGCTAGCTGGTGTCCCCATGTCTGCTGCTGGCTGGGTGACGCCACTCTCCCTGAGTCTCCTTGGGAAGGGCACATGACTTTTTGGGAAGCTACTTGGTCTTTCTCCTTCCTATGTGAGAATGTGGCCTTAAAAGTTTAGATAAGAGAGCTGGGGAGACTAATCAGAGAACACTTGTTAGTTGCAGAGAACCTGAGTTCAGTGCCCAGCTCCCACATGGTAACTCACAACTATCCAAAAAAAAAAAAATTACAATTCCAGGCGCTCTAGATCTCTCTCTAGCCTCCACAGGTACCACATGTACATAGCACACACATACATTCAGGCAAAACATTCATATACATGAAATAAAAATCAATCTTTTTGAAAAAGAATTATGATGAGGCTGAAGAGCACATATGCACACAGCTGTAAGTGTAGATAAAGTGTAACATTTAGAAGGGTGTTGGGGTAGTGTTGGTAATGGGGAAGGATGGGGAGCAAGCCAAAGGACACGGGGGTCCTGAACGAGGGCACAAAGCTAATTGTTCTTCTAGGTTGGACTCTGACATGGTTTCCTTTCTTGTAGTGGATAAATTATAAAAATGAAATTGACAGTGAAAATGACAGCCAAAGTAAGCTCCAGGGCCTCAGAGTGGTCATTCCAACTGTGCCCGAGATGGGTGGCATTGGGCCATTCCAACTGTTCTCTGAGGTGGGAGGCATGGCACAATTCCAATTGTTCATGAGGTAGGTGTTGTTGAGCACTCGAAAGACCTTTGCTTCAGTGGCTGCCTTAATCTATCTGCGGGATAGTTTTGTCTGTGAGTTCAATAAAGTTATCTCTATTAAACAAAAAGGAATTAGAAGGAGAACTTACTAGTCTTTGAAGATTGCTCAACCAGATATCTGGATAGCTTCCACGGGCAGAGGGAAGTCTGGGAGACCAGTTCCAATGCTGACAAGAGACTCTCAGTCCCCATCTGCCCCGTTGGCCCATCAGAGGTCTTTTCTTGATGGCATGTTAGTGCTTTAGTTTTCTTTTTGAAACCATTGCTGCACACTTGTGCTTCCCAGCCTGGCAGATCACTGCTCTCCCTCCCCCACCCCTGGAGAGCTGGCCCTCAGAGCTCAGCCATTCATCCAAATACTTGGTATCAGACTTCCTCCCAGAAACCGCTCTATCTCAACAAGAAGGAAAAAATAAACCAGAGAGCTTGTTATTTGTAAGTGGTAGGAAGAGCCTTTCACACGATAAGCCTGGACTTCTATTTTAAGGCTTTATTTTTCCAAATAAAATCTATGTAAACAAGCATTTGGGACTCTAAATAAGCACCGAGAAGCAGCTACTCTCATTGCTCCCTTGGCTGAAGCCAAGGCGGGAATCCCCGGGGCTGGATTTTTGTTAGCTGGAGTCTGGGAGAGATAATAACAATAATTTTTTTTAAAAAAAAAAAAGAATAAAATATCTCCACGTTTGGAGGGTAAACCCACCCCAAGGACTGTGAAAAAAGACTGTGAAAACCCAGTCTGCGGATCCCATGCTTGCTTCCCTTTATAGATGTGCAGGACAGAGAACATGTGCGTGGAGAGAGAGCATGTGCATGGAGAGAGAACATGTGCATGAAGAGAGAGCATGTGCATAGAGAGAGAACATGTGCATGGAGAGAGAGCATGTGCATGGAGAGAGAACATGTGTATGGAGAGAGAACATGTGCATAGACAGAGAACATGTGCATGGAGAGAGAGCATGTGCATGGAGAGAGAGCATGTGCATGGAGAGAGAACATGTGTATGGAGAGAGAACATGTGTATGGAGAGAGAACATGTGCGGGAGTGCTCTCTGTTACGATAACTAAAAGGATAACAAGAAACAATACAGTGTGGCCACAAGGCTATCAATGGGACAGTCGAGTCCACAAATGTTTATAGGATGGGAAAACATCTATTTTCATACATCCCTTCCAGCATTGCCTTCACTCCCCACCGCCCTTCTCAATACAGTTTTATAGTCTCAGGTGGGGGAGATTGTTTTGGTTCTGCTTTAAAAACACATCCACAATAAAACGTTAAAAAGTAAGTCCTTTGTTCGTGTGTTCACCTAGGAAGGGTTTCCACCTTCATCTGCAAGAAGATTTGCAAAGCAATAAAACAAGAGACTTGTTTTCACAATTATCTGTACAGTTTGGACTCAAAGAAGGTTAGAGGCCTGGCTGCAAGAAGCCTGCCATCCAGTGCATCGGTTAGGATGTTCATCCTCTTTACTACATCACCCACATGACTCAGGGGCCCTGGCCCACCAATCACACCAAGGCCTACGATGCTTTATTTTCATTTAGTTCTGGAAAAGGTGAGGCCCAGAACGAGGAGTTATTTGGTCAAGACTACTCAGAACCAATTTTAAAAGCTTGCCATGGAATCACATGGTATCTATTTCAAAAACAGTAAAATGGATTTTTTTTAAAAAAGATATTTTCTTTATTTACATGTCATATGATTTCTCCTTTCCCAGTTTCCCCTCCAAAAAAAAAAAATCCCCAAAACAACAAGAACAAACCCCTGTTGCCTCCCCCCTCCCCATGCTTGCCAACCTATTCTCTCCCACTTATTGGTCCTGGCATTCCCCTACACTGGGGCACAGAACCTTCACAGGGCCAAGGGCCTCTCCTCCCATTGATGATCAACTTTGCAATCCTCTACTATACACATGCTGCCAGAGCAATCAGGCCCACCATGTATAGTCCTTGGTTGGTGGTTGAGTCCCTGGGAGCTCTGAGGGCACTAGTTAGTTCATATTGTTGTTCGTCCTAAGGGGCTGCAAATCCTTCAGCTCCTTGGGTCCTTTCTCTAGCTCCCTCATTTGGGGACCCTGTACTCAATGGGTGGCTGTGAGCCTCTACTTCTGTATTGGTCAGGTACTGTCAGAGCCTCTCAGGAGACAGCTATATCAGGCTGGCTTGTCCTTCCTTCAGTTTCTGCTCCATAGTTAGTCTCTGCAACTCCTTCCATGAGTATTTTGTTCACCCTTTTAAGAAGGAATGAAATGTCCACATTTTGGTCTTCCTTCTTGAGTTTCTTGTGGTTTGTTGGTTGTTCTTCGTGTATTCCGAACTTCTGGGCTAATAACCACTTATCAGAGAGTGCATACCATGTGTGTTCTTTTGTGATTGGGTTACCTCACTCAGGATGATATTCTCCAGATTCATCCATAAAATGGATTTTTTTAAAACTAATTAAATTTACTCTTTGACAATCCATTCATGTATGTATCACATTTGGTTGTTCTCATCCTATCTTCTCTCCCCTACTCATCCCCTCCTCACAATAAGTCCCTTTCCCACAAGTTACTTAAAAAAAAAAAGATTTATTTATTTATTATATGTAAGTACACTATAGCTGTTTTGTCAGACACACCAGAAGAGGGCATCTGATGTCATTACAGATGGCTGTGAGCCATCGTGTGGTTGGTGGGATTTGAACTCAGGAACTCGAGGAGAGCAGTCTCTTTAACCACTAAACCAACTCTCCAGCTCTAGCTCCAGGCCCTGCTCTCTCCGGCCCCGCTCCCTGTAGCTGTCTTCAGACACCTCAGAAGAGGGCATCAGATCTCATTACAGATGGTTGTGGGCCACCATGTGATTGCTGGGATTTGAACTCAGGACTTTCAGAAGAGTAGTCAGTGCTCTTAACTGCTGATCCATCTCTCCAGCCCCCAACAGTTACTTTTTAATCATAGTAAAATACACATGTACAAAATTTAATATCTTAGCCATTTTATGTAGCCTTTCTAGTGATGAGAGATACTTTCACATCGTTGAGCACTCGGTCTCCAGTGTCCTTTCAGCTTCCCTTAGAAGCTCTATGCTCACTCAGAACAGTACCCCTCCCTCCATCCTGGGTTCTGACAGCTAGCATTCTACACTCCACTTTTATATAATTGACACTTCTGCAGAGCTCACATAAGTGGAAATCTGCAATATTTGTCTTTTGTGATGATTTATAAGTTCACCTAGCACAATGTTTTCAATACTCATGTCTTTAAATGTCTCAAAAATTACATTTGACATGTCACAAATGATTGTTATATCCTTACATATTTTGTATTAACAGGTGGTATAATCATGTAATGTATGTGTCTTCTAAATCCTATGGAAAGTAAAAATTCTATAAAATAAAATTATAGTATTTTAGCACACATTCACCTTTGCTAAAAAAAGTGTTACAAATTTGCACAGCTTAGAGGGTGCCTGGCATCCATTCATTTCAGCCTGAAGCTTTTACTTTCACATTTCTTATACAGTTAGAACCATGGTAATAAACTCTTTGAGCTTTTTTTAAAAAAATCTTCCTATGGCCTAATTTCTTATACAGTTAGAACAGTGGTAATGATCTTCTTGAACTTTAAAAAAAAAATATTTCTAAGGCCTAATTCCTCCTCCATGCTATAGAAGAACAGTTTGCTGGGTATAAAATACTCAACAGCTTTTGCTTTCAACTCTGTAAACATCCCATCTGTTTGTTCTGGACAAATTTTCTGCTGTAAAATCTGATGATTCTGCTACTGGAAGATCCCTGTGTTTGATAAATCTCTTTTTTCTTACTGCCTTAAAGCCATCTCTTTACATTTTCTGCCTTGTCTCTCCTCTCCTTCAGGGACTTCATAACTGCATAAATATATTTGCTGGCATCCCTAAGCTTGTCAGTCTCTTCTGTTCACACCTCTGTCATTCTCTTTTTGATCCTTTTACTCACTAACTTCCAGTGGCCTGTTGACAAATTCAAGGATTTTTTTCCTTTTGCCTTTCAAGTCAGCTACTAAGCCGTGTCAGTAAAATTTCCCACTCCATTACTTCATGTTCAGCTCCATGCTTTCCATTTGGCTCTTCTTAGTGATTTCTTTGTCTTCATTAATATTCTCATTCTGCTTTAGAGCTCGGAGTATGCATTGTCTTGAGGTCTTTGTCAGGCAAATCTGAGAGCCATGTTTCCTTAAAGCCAGTTTCTGGAGGCTTATTTTGAATGGATCACTTTTGCCTGTTTCCTTTCACACCTTGAGAGTTTGTGTCCGATTCTGAGCATTGGAAAAGTAAGTCACCTCACCTAGTCCTTGTAGACCAGCTCTGCACAAGACTCACTCTCCAGTCATGCATGAAGGTAGACTGAAGGTCAGTTCTATTCTGGACCAGTGTCTTCTCTGAGTCCCTTTCCCAACTTCTCTCAGCATCTCCCCTTAAACAGCTTAATTTACCTGTGATACACTTCATCTCAGGTCTCCTTCCTCAGGAGTCCTCACAGCTCAGTCTGCCTGTTTCCCCCAGCCACCTTTAACAGCCTCCAACCTGATGGCCAAACCATGCCACCATTGTCCCTAGCACTTCCAACCAGATGGAGCAGAAACTAGTGCCCTGGGAAGTCCCAAATGTGCTAGAAGACTGTGTACAAGCCCCACTAATCCCCTGCTGTTTGTCACCACACAGGGACCAGGTATTGAGAAAGATTCTCCTGTCTGCACTGCCCAGAACCAAAGGAACATTAGTCCATGTGGGACAGGGACTGCTCATCCTTGGTGAGGCACTGGCTTGCTTACAGTAGAGTCCCCACAAAGTCCCACTGGTCCAGTTGTTGCTGTTCACTTGGTCCTTGGGGAGAGTGAGAGCCTGTAGTTCCTATGGGTTGTTTTAAGAACAACACCCTCAGGCCCATAGTCATTACCTCTAGCATGTTGCTTCCCATCTGAAGATAGACCAGAACAGATGCACTGAAAACTCGTATTCAACTAAATAGAAACTGAAGGGAGTGGGGAGGGTTTAGCTAGACTATAGTAAACTTCCAGAAAGAGGAGAGAGTTAGAGAGTGGACTTGTACACTCACATCAACGGTGAGACTGATTTGTTTGCTTTGCCCTCGACTCCCCTTTTCTAGAAGACATCTGGAAGTCAGCTCTGGTCATCTAGTCTTTCCTACCCGTAGAAGATATAAATGTTATAAAAACGCACCTCTCACCAGGCGAAAAGCACTGTCATTAGGGAAATATGGGACCTGTTTGGGGGCCTAGCCTAACTCTCCTGCTTGAATAAACTGTGAAGATCAAGGTCGAGCTGACACTTGGCGCTGGGGTTGGCACTTGGCAGCTGCCCTGGACGGCTTGTGTTTGACTCTGCATTGTTTTTTATCATTCTGTTTTCCAGACCTGTGTTCCCAGAGAATTTCCCACCAGAGCAGGGAAACTTGGTTTGAAAACTCAGCCCTGGTTCGCCATAAGCCTTAGACTAAACTAAATAAACATGGATGAAAAGGATGCTGGAAACGGGTTTGAAGATTTTAAGAAAATCCTCAGAGCAAAAACAACAAAGGCAGGACCAGGAAGCAAAGTATTAATTTCACATCCCTCCATTAGCTTTCCACCTGTTCTGTCTGATCTTTACTCAGCCCAGCGAGGGGAAAGGGCTAATGTGAAGCACATTTATATCAACAAACCTGCTGGAAAACAGGCCTGATTCTCCCACTGAGCTTGTGCCCTCCCCTAGTGAAGGCAGTTTCCCAGCCTGGCTGGGAGCCAACTGTAGCAAGCTGGTGTCCATAACTGTGGCTAATGACAGCCCACTTTCACTCCAGGGGTGCCATAATTGCCCAGAGCAGTTTACAGATCCATTACTTTATGGCCATATTTCAGAAGAGGGGTCAGCCCAGAGCCAGGCTCTTCACAGAGCAATGGACAGAACCAGCCTCAATGTGGCCCCAGGTCCTCCCCTGATTTAAAACTTCAGTAGGCTTGTATTCTTATTTCCCTTGATTTATATCGTTGTCCCTTCTCTTTTTAAAAAATAAGCTTGTGTAGGTATGTGAATGGACGTGTGGGTGCATGCCTATGTGTGCATGCATTCGTGTGTAATGTGTTTGTGTGTGTGCAGTTGCTCACGTGCGTGTGTGTGCGTGTATGTGTGCCTGTGTGTGTGTCTGTGCGTGAGTGCATATATGTGTGTGAGTGTGGTATGCATGGGGGGGGCTGTGGTGTGTGCGCACGCGCGTGCTTGTGCATATACAGGCCTGAAGTCAACTTTGAGTATCATTCCCCTA
>JADRCD010219437.1:0-20798 GCA_019843815.1 Montemys delectorum
TTTTAATTTTCTAGTGATGCTTTAAGACTCTTTGAAGGGAATGCTTTTTCAAAAGATCTTCCTGAAGAGCAACTTAGGAAGGAGTGACCTTGACGGTTGGCTTGAGAGGCCACTGTGGCTCCACTGAGTGACAGCTCACAATCTGAATGTTGCCACAGCTTTACAGGGTAACTCTGTTGTCATGGTCCCTCTTTGTGCCTCAGTTTCCCCCACCGATTAAATAAGAACATTAATGTCTTCCCCTCCCTACCTCATGGGGACTAATCAATAAACTCACCCAGGAAGGTCGGGAAGATGCTATGCAAATGTGTGAATTATAGTAATTGCTTTGAGTTTTAGCTCATTATACTGCCTGCCTACCTCTCAAAGGCAAGGCCTTTCCCCAGAATTTTTCACCATGGATCCAAAGCCTAAGACTAGGTCATTGTAGACCATCAGCTCTCTAAGTCGCTCCTTGGAATTTTGGGCTGGGTCTCCATCCTTTCTCTCACCCTTCAGAATGGAATATATTCTTGCATTAGACTTGGTGGCCAGAAATCACTTTTCCTGGGAGCTTGACTTCTCCAAGCCTGCAACATAGTAAAAGACTGAGATGTTTAAGACTCAGAGATCTATTCTAAGGCCAGTAAGAAAGTACTTTCTGTTTCCAGTGATTTTAGTTGTCCCAGTGGCCATAGGGATGCCCCCAGCTGAGGGTGGATGAGAGGACATGTGTGCATGGACCTCTGTGTATGTATATATCGTCACCCTCCTTACTGTCCCTGTCCTTAAGCAAACATTGCCTTTTCAAGTCAGAGCATGCCTGAAAGTAAAAGGTTTGTGGAGAGCCAGGCTCTCCAGGGACTCTGGTTGCTGTAGCAACCTTCCAGATTGTTCTCTCTACTGATTTGGGTGTCAAGGGAGAACAGACTACAAATCCCAGCTTCTCACATGGGAACACCTCTAATCTATTGGTTTAGGCATTGGCAGAACTAAAATAAGGACTCAGGACCTTTGACAATGTGGAGGAAGTAGATTCTCAACACTTCCTGCCTACACCTTTCTTCCTGGCTCCCTATCTGGTCACTGTAGCTGCCACATCTTACCCCTGAGTCTTCAGAAACTTGAATGCTTAAAAACTGCCCAATTCAGCCAACAGCAATGTGAAGGTTTTCGAAAGGAGACCTCAGAGAGGGGTACAAGGTGTCCCCTCCTTTGCAGCCAGACTGGGCCTTGAGGACATGGGTGACACCAGTCTGGGGTGTCATGGTATTCTCATCTCAGACGCAGGCTCTTCGCAGCCCTAAGAAAGATCAAGAAGAATGAAACTCCTCCCTCCCAGGGAGCAACGTTGCTCCTGGCAAAAATTACAGAAGTGATTCTTAAGATGTCCGACAGAAACTGAGAGGCTGTGACTCCGTCAAGTTTTTGTGGAGACTTTTGTCCAGTGAGCTCTCCCTGCTTCTGAGCCTCCATGTGGACGATGTACCTTGTCATCAAGAGAATGTGCACCAGCGTGTGCTGCCTCAGCAGCTGGAATAGGATCACAGATGCTCGAGAAGCTGGGGTTCAAGCCATCTCAGTGACTGACGTAAGCCAGTGGGGGCTCCCAGAGGACTCCCTGGGACTGTCAATTTCTGCTTGAGATGAGGACATGCCTCCTGACTAGCATCCCAGAGGAGCAAGGACAGCTGGCCTTTCTTGCCTCTGAGGTAGGTCCCCCAATAGAGGTATTTCCTCCTTGACAGGGTGGGGTGGGAAATGGGCTCAGTGTCTGGGGAAAACATGGTTTTGTTGTCCACCGTTCCTGTTGCCCGGTTCTGGTTCTGTCTGCCTTCATCTGATTCTGTCCCCTCCTGACTCTCTCTCCCCTTGATTTTTCTCCATTTCTTCTCTGCAGTATTCCTTTCCTTCCTACTCTGTCTTTTTTCCTCTCCTGATTCTCTTTTTCCTACCCCATGCCCCATTTAAATGGCATCTGCCTTGCATGTTTATTTCTATCTCCTTTCTCCTCCTCTCCACACCTTTTGGCTTTGGAGAGCCTCTTCAGCGTTACTGGGAGGACCATACCTTGAATTACAGGAGCGCTGTGTGATCTGAGATTATGCCAAGAAGGTTCCCTGTTCCTTGGGTACCATATTTCCCTTACACACTCTCTGTTCTTGGAGGGGCTGCACTTACACAACCTGAGGAGAGTCTATTCCATTCGTAAAATGCCTTCTGGAAATACCTTGAACATGAAAGCACTAGGATAAAAGAAGAAAGATGGCAGGAGAAAATAATGTAGTGAGAGACAGACAGAGAGACAGACAGAAATACCGTCAGACAGTGAATTTGAATCTCAGATACTCAGCAATTTAGTACTGGAGTATGTACATCTCAGGGTCCTTCAACCTTAGTAGCTTTGCAGAGAGGTTGAAATCAAAGAAATTGTAAAAAACGGTAAAATAGAGAAAATTGGACTAACCCAGAGGAAACCTCAACTCTAGGCAGGTCCCATATCTCCTCTGCAATCACATGAAGACTTGCTCAGCCTCTGGCTGGCCCCTTGTGTGCTTAAGGCAGCGCAGGAAGAAAAGGTACCATTCCTGGTGGTTTAAAGTACTGGGGACACTTCTTGATGTGGAAGGCCAGGGTTGACTGGCTAATCCATAGGGAGAATATGTGGACTGCTCCTGTCCTGGAGCAAAGTGTGAAGTCCTCTCTACATCAAGATATCTTGGGGGCCACCAGGACATGCCAGGATCAACACAGGCTGTTAAACTAGTACCAGAGAACTTTTGAGGGTGACATAACTGCTCTAAAACAAATGTATTGATAGTCATATGTCTCAGGTGAGGGAGACAGGAGCCTAATAAGCCACGTCCTCTTCTGACCTGGGACAAAGGTCTGGTTTTATAAAACAAAAAAGATGGACTATGCATGTTATCTGGATCAGAGTAACAGTTCCTTTTCTCCTGTCACATGGGCACACTTCAGATTTATCCCGTAGCTGCTCCTTGCAGTTGTCACAAAATACCAAGAAGTGGTGTGTGTGTGTGTGTGTGTGTGTGTGTGTGTGTGTGTCTGTATCCATGCATTCCTGTGCATGTGTGTATATGTGTGTATGGTGTCTGTGAGGGCTCTGTGAGGTATATGTGTGTATGTCTGTGGTGTGATGTGGGTGTGAGGATGTGTGTGGTTTGTAGCAGGTATGTATGTGTTGTCTGTAGTATGTGGCATGTGCAGTGTGTGTTGTCTCTGTAAGGTATATGTGTGGTGTGTGAGGTAGGTGTGTTTGTGTTTGTGAGGTCTCTTTGGGGTGTGTGTATGTGTGCCAGTGGTGTGTGGTATGTATGTGGTGTGTGGTGTATATGTGGTATGTGTGTGTCTGTGGTGTCTCTGTGGCATTTGTATATGTGTGGAAGTGGTGTGTGTGTGGTATGTATGTATGTGTATCATGTTATTGTGTGTGTAGTGTCTGTGGAGTCTCTGTGGGTGTGGAGGGTGTCTGTGGGGGTATGAATATGGAGTATGGTATGTGTATGCATGTTTTTTGTATGTGTATGGTATTTGTGTGTGGGGTATCTGTGGGCTATGTGCGTGTGTGGTCTAGGTATGTTTGTGGTGTGTATGTGGCATGTGTGGTGTGTGTGTATGTGAGTCTCTTGTGCTGTTTTATTTTGCCTGTCAAGCTTTCATGAGATTTACATGCTTAGTGTTTCTCTGACGACCCATCAGGCCACTCTTTGGTGAGTAGGTACTACATGTGTCATCGTATACAGGAGAAGGGTCAATGGCTGGCTCAAGGACTTTGTATTTTCTTTCTGAACAAAGCAACCCCCAAATGCTCCCTGGACCACCAAATCCTTGCGTCTGTAAGCATCAGGAACAAAATATAGTTCTTCTTCATCCTCTTCCACTCTTCTCCAAGGTCATTGTTAACCCTTATTAGCTCTGTGTAACAGGAGCAGTCCGCTAGGCTTTGGTTAAACTAAGGTGGTCAGAGTTAATCATACTTTTCATCTTGTCTACAAGAGCTCAGCCTGGTGTCCCTTTGGATTCCCAGTGCCTGCAGGGCCCTGCTCTTCCTCTGGGCCTTTCCCTCCACATGACACCTCTCATTCTACAGCTTGTCTTCCACCCTCAGTTCCTCACTTCTCTGATGCGGGCTTTGCTGGCGGGGCTATTTCTCTCACCTTGCATCTCTATGTAAATGCCAAGAAAGATCCCATTCCCAGGAGATGTCATGATCCCTGAACCGTCTGGCTGGAACTGCTGCCTTAACTCTGATTGGTCTTGACTGTGTGTTACTGCCTGAGGAAGGGAAGTGTGTTCTCCTTCTGATGTGTCATGGTCACTTACGGGAGGGAGAGGCGTTCATGCATTCGGCTGTAGGAGTCACTGCTCACGTCCCTTTTAGACTCCTCTGCACAGACACCTCATGGCAGAATGAGGCCTGGAGCCCAGGGCTTTGGAGGGAGGACACAGATTGCCAGACACAGGCCACTGGGATGCAGACAGATGGGCGCCTGCTTCTCCTGCTGTTACTTCCCTGCTCTGGGCTCGAGGGCCTCATGGGATTGGAGACTGTGATGTTTTCCTGTTTCTTTACTCTGATCTAGAGAGAGTGGTTCCTCTGGTCTCTCTGTTCCCTCTTTGTCCTCAGGCCCTTGTTCACAAAGCTCTTACAGAGGGGGTGGAGCTGTCACTTACAGGTTTTGACAGGTTATTCCTACAAGATATTGACTCATTCACAGTGTAACTCAATGTTAATGCTGGTCTAACCTTGACCTCTTTGGGGCCTATTTTTAAATATAACTGTAACCTCATCACTGATAGTATAGAGGGAATTTCCCTGAGTCCAGTCCACAGACCCATGAGTTCAATGGTAACATTTGTTTTCCACATCCCTTTAGACTCCTCCATGCAGATGTCTGCCTTTAGAAACTACCCCGGAACCTTCAGGCTGTCTGCTGCTGGCTGCACAGAGTGCACTCAGGCCCGGGCCCTTTGGTGAAAGCAAAGCTGACATTTCAAAAGGAAATGGCAGTCACGTAGTCCGCTAGCCGCTATTTTTGACATTCATGCTGTTCTCCGGGGGCTTGACAACCGCTGTCTCCTGGAGACGAACCTGCTCCCCGGCTGCAGAGATGTGCTTTGAGAGAATGCACAGAACGACTATCATGCAGCTGTAAGCATCTGCAGAGCTCTGGCCGAGCTCTGACGTCCTTGCCCGTTGGAGACTCTGCAGCCTCCCAAGAGTAAGGGACCCCAATGGCTCTTGCCATTTACCATCTTCTGAAAACTCGGTGGGGCTCTTTGGTATTAGGTTTTAGAGCAGTGGTTCTTAACCATCCTAATGCTGTGACCCTTTAATGCAGTTCAAGTTGTTTTGCTACTGTTATAAATCGTAATGTAAACATCTGTGTTTTTGGATGGTCTTAGGTGACCTTTGTGATAAGGTCTCTTTGACACCCCCTCCCCCGCAAGGGGTCATGACCCACAGCCTGAGAATCACTGCTTTAGAACAAAGTGGTGATGAGCCAGGGGTTCAGGTCTAAATCCTTCCCTGCTGTGTGACACCAAACAAGTATGAAGCTGTCCCACAATTCAGTTTCCCTTTCTGTTACATGGGGGATAATATCAACATTGATCTGATAGGGCTGCTCTTAGGGCTGAATGAATTAATGTATGCAAAGTGTTTAAAAGAGCAATCTCTATTTAAAGGTTGGCTATTTTGGGTCTAGAGATGGTCCAGCAGTTAAGAGTACTGGTTGTTCTTCCAGAAGACCTCCAGTCCCAGGGGATCCAACACCCTTTGCTGGTCTCTGCAGGCACCAAAAATGTTCACGATGCACACACATGCAGGCAAATCATCCCATAGGCATAAAATAATAAAACATTAAATATGGATAGTTTTGATTATCATATTTTTGCATAATGAAGCAAGATAGGTAGATAGGTAGGCAGGCAGGAGGTTGCGTTGTCCTCTTTGGTGAGTAGAGAAACTGAGGCAAGAGGGGTTATGACATTTTTAAGGGCTCACAGATATGTATGAGTCACTGCCACTGTTATAGGGCAGAATAACCCATGGCTGGGTGTTTCTGGTACTGAGTGAGAAAAGCAGTGGCTGCTTCCTGACTATGTGCAGGTTTTTATTTGCCTGCCAGTGTATCTCTGATAGGAAAGGAAAGCTACAGGCCTCAGTGCTTTTTGCTACGGGCTTGGAAAGCACGTGAGCTCTGTGTATGTATCTGCATCTTCTTCTGTGTCTACATCTGTACCCTTAGGCACCTGCACCTTCATCTCTCTATGTGTCTGTCTCATCTGCACCTGTGTCTCCATCTCTGTCTGCACTTTTTGCTGCATCTCTGTCTGTATCCGTCTGCATCTGCACATGTGTCTTCATCTCTGTCTACATCAACTACCACACCTCACGTCTGTCTGCATGCATATGTGCACTTGTATCTCCCTCTCTGTCTGCATGTGTGACTGCACTCTGCACCTGCATCTGCATCTCCATTTGCATTTGTCCGCATCTGCATCTATGTCTGCCTCTGTGCCTGTCTGCATTGGCTGCGCTTCTCTCCGTATCTATCTGCATCTATATCTGCACCTGCATCTGAATCTCTCTCTGGATCTGCATCTCTATCTTCATCATCAGTATCTGCACCTGCATCTGTGTCTGCATCTACACCCACAGCTGCACCTGCATCTGTGAGATTAGTATCTGCATCTGTCTATATGCCCACATCTCCCTGTACCTTCACCTTAGATATGGAACTTCTTCTTTTTGAGCCCCTTGCTACTATGATCACCATTACCTCATCTGTAGCACTCATTTGTTCCCCAGCCACCCTCAGGCTGCCCTGACCATGCTCTGTTTTTCTGATCAGCAGCCTTTAGCATCCATCTCTAAGACACGCTCCAGCTTCCCTGACCTCCTTTCAGATGGAGCACACAGGGGATTCTGCTGCTGGAACAAGCTGGCTTCCCACTTGCCTGTCTCTATTTGGGATCTTTAGCTCTCCTTGTGGGTCACACACAGCCCAGGACGTTCTGCCCACTGACAGCTCGTTTCCTCCATCCTTCTTGCAACTTCTCATGAGGGATCCAGCCTAGAGCAAGGGTGTATGCCTGCCCTACTGTTTTTGGATTAAGAGATGCATGGTTTGTTTGCCTTTAAAGTGGAACTTGAGTCTGCACCTTATTTCACCTCACCATCTGCAAAACAAGGAAGTGAATACCAGCAGCCTTTCGAGGGAGCATGATGAGGTCCAGATGACCCTGCCAGGTAAAGGGAGTAGCCGGCTCTAACTAGTTGAGGGCCCTCAGTGACACTGAGCGAGAGACTGGATTGAGGCCACCTGCATCCTCAAAGGAAGACAGCGTCCCTGCTGACTGCAACTATTTCAATAGACTATGATACGTATATACACGCATATACGTATATATGTATATATTCCGGAGAGTTCTTGGTTGTACCAGAAGGCTGTTTGCGTAGAGGAGTCACAGCAGAATCTCTTAAAATAATTTTCCCTAGCATGTGATCTCATATACAGACATGTGCGGATGTATGTGGGGTGGGTAAAATAGGAGTCTTTTAAAAAAGCAAGTTTGTTTTGAACTAAACCCGGCCAGAGGGGGAGCTCTTCCTTTCGCTTCCTGAGCTGCACGAGGAACAATTCCAAAGGTTTGCCAACGGATGGGATGTGAGAGCTGAAAATGGGTGGTAAATGTCTCACGAGAGAAAGAGGAAACCGAGGCAGAGAATCGAAAGGGTTAAATTCAACACCTCAAGACACTGGGGCAGAGCCGATCCAGAACTCCCAATTGTTATCAGATCCCAACACCTTCCTAAAGAACTATGTGAACTTAAACAGGAGTGAGTAACTTTGTTCATTTCCTACCCAGCCACACTGTTTGGCAGAGTGGCCCACGGGAACGTAGCAATGTGATTTTGAATTTTATTTTTCCCTTCTCCCTTCCTGGCAGGCCTGGCTGGGGAACCCTCATCTGACAGTTGCCTTCTATACTACGGAAGGGTTAGAACATGTTGCCTTGAGAGGACCAGCCTTATTCAGCACTGATGGGGGAGGCAGGAGAGCGCTGGTGCCAGCAGCCACGCCTCAGCTTCCAGTCTTCCCTGTTAAGAGTTTCTTTCACTTTTGAGGTTGGGATTTCCTGTTAAATTTAGTGACTAGAGTGAAGGAAATGGTCAGAGATGGGAAATCAGGAGAACGAGAGCTTTTAAAAGAGATGCCTGTTTAGGAGATGAAGGAAGGGATGGAAAGTGTTAGCATCTTACTCAGGAGCTCAATTACCTCCTGAAGCCCCGGGAAGCAGAAACAAGCTTCTAAGTTGCTTCCCTGTGCTCCTTTGCTCTGAACTCGGGACGAAGGAGGGGGTGTTCTTATTGAATTACAGATCTCCATCATAAGTTACAGGACTGGGGATAAAACAAAGCTTCCAGAAGCCTCGGTGGCAGAACCATACATCGCAATGGCTCTGGGCTGCTGAAAAGAAAAAAGGAGTCTGGAAAGACAGAAAAGAGAGTTTGTGTTGGCCACCAAAGCCTGCTGCCGCCTGTGCTTCATGGCAGAGTGTGTTTACTCATGAGCCCACCTGGTGGACCAGTAGGAGCCCAGCACGTTGCCCTGAATGTAGTTATCTGTTATATTCATTCATTTGCTCACTCATTCACTTTTCACATGTATCCTTCTGGTACTTGATGTTACAAGACTGCAGATATTCCAAAGAGCCACTGCGGACTGTCTACCCCTTACGAGTGGTCCTACATTGCTACTGCAGGGTGCCTACCTCTTATGAGTGGTCCTAAAGTATCACTTTTTGTTCATGGGCTAGATGTGACATAATATCAAGAAACAGCACTTTATACACAGGTCTGGAGTTGGGGTGTCTTTCTTTTGAAAGACAAGATGTCTGGCCTCATAGGTCCTGTGTTCAGCTTGCTAACTACCTGGGAGGAGCGGAGACTCCCAATGACATCTTAAAAGTTTTCACTACTTTCCAAGCAGTGGGAGAGCTGATGCTTCAGCCCACGGGTTTTTGGAGAGCATTAAGGTACAAACTGTAAGGACTGGATGTCACGTGTACCCACAGTCCCAGCCCTCAGGAAGTAGAGGCAGGAGGAGCAGAGATACAAAGGTATCCTCAGCCACATATGAATTTAAGTTCAGCCTTCACTGTGTAAGACTGCCTCAAAAACCAACCCAATCAACCAACCAAACAAAAACAAAACAAACAAATGATAAACAAAACCCCAGGGGCTGTCCGGGCAGATGACTCAGCTGGTGAAGTGCCTGTTTCTCAAGTATGAGAATCTGAATTCGGTCCCCAGCACCCACATTTAAAAATACCTAATACAGGAGTGGATGCTGTAATCGCAGTGTTAGGAACAGAGACCAAGATGATCCCTGGGGTGAGCAGGCACACTATCCTGGTCCAATTAATGAGTTCCAGGTTCATTGGGAGACTCTGTCTAGAAAGCTGAAGTGAATAGTGACTGAGAAAGATACTTGGCATTGACACCTACTTTACATGTGGTTTACACACACACACACACACACACACACACACACACACACACACACACACCCCACAGATACAAACTGCAAACTATAGCACAGGCCAAAACAAAACAAGACAGTGCTTGGTCATTTCATCTTTGAGAGTTATCTTCCACTGGCATGGAGTCAGGGAATAAGAACTCACCATTCCCTTCCTTCTGCTTAGGACAGACACGGATTAAGAACATGGACTCAAGTGTGTGGATTTCTGAGATGAGGATTGGCACTTGGTGCCCACCTGTCCCATTCTGTGTGACGTCATGCTAATCCCTGGCTTCTCGCTTGCCTCTCTGCCTAGGGTGTTTGCAGTTGGCTTTCACTCTGTCGTACTTTGAATATGAGATGTCCCTGTAGGCTTCTATAGCACAGGCAGGCTTGGTCCTTAGCAGGCGGTGTGAACCTGAGGGGGTGGAGCTCAGGAAGGCTGTAGGAAGGACGTCAGATGGGGGATGTGTTGGAAGGTGTATCTGGCTGTGATGTTAGGGTGTTTGATATTCTACGTTACAAGGTATATCCTGGTCCCAGTCCCGTTCTCTCTGTCTGCTTCCTGTCTACCACAAGGTGAAACAATGTCTGGGCCACATAATTCTTTCTGTCAAGTGCATGAGGCCAAGCATCCAATGTCTGAACCTTCTGAAACCATGAGCCCAAAATGATTCTTTCCTCTTTTGGATTGTTCTCACAAATGTGACTAACACGAGCTTTCCGAGTGAAACCGGAACTTTGAAGTTTGAACTTTGAACTTTGTTGCTCAGAAGTTAAATGGATGCAGGGTTGTAACTGTCCCAACATAAGGACCTCAAGAGGGAGCAAAGGCTCTCCCCGTTTTCTTGCTTTACCTTTAATTTTATTAAAATGATTCAGGCCTGGAGTTCAAAAGGACAGTTGAGGCCAGCGTCAGTCAGTAGTAAAGCCTTGGAATTCTGAGAGGAACTGACCTGTCAAAGTCATCTTTCCTCAGGAACATCTGCAGTAGGGCAGAAGTTAGACCAGGCTGGTATAAGAAAATCCACCATGAGCCTTCATTCAGTATGTATCTGCCACAGTTTCCCCAGTAGATATGTGTTGGCTAACTTTTGTCACCTTGACAGAAGCTAGAGTCTAGGAAGATGAAAGTTCAACTGAGAAAGTAACTCTATCAGATTGGCCTGTAGGCAAGCCTTGATTGACAGTGATGTGGGAGGGCTCAGCTGACTAGGAGCAGTATCATCCCCGGGGAAAGTGATTGTGTAAGAAAGCAGGCTGAGTGAACCACGAGAGTGAGCCTGTAAGCAACACTCCTTCATACCCCGTGCTTCGGTTCTTGACTTCAGGTTCCTACCTTGAGTTCCTGCCCCGATTCCCTTCATAGTGGACTGTAAATGGTAAATTAAAATAAATCCTTTCCTTCCTGAGTTGTTTTGGTTGTTTTTGGTTTTATCATAGCAATAGAAAACAGACTAGGACAAGGTATGTGCATGCAGGGTGTGTCTCTCTCTCTGTGTTTGTGTGTGTGTGTGTGAAAGGTTGTTGGTGTACAATAGAATTATTTTCTTATTGGAATTAAGTTTTATGGAAAGTGGTCCATAGAAAACTTAAAATTTTGCCCAAGGTAAGCAAACTTGCAGAACAACATTCAGTCACTAGAACTAGGAAGTAGAACAGGCTACTATATCCACAATTCCCATGCCTCCCTCCACTGCAACCAAAGGAAATGCCAACTGTAGCCAAACAGGTCTGAGAGTCTTTTCTCCCAGTGGAGAAACAAGGGATCGTGTATTGAAGTGTACGCTTCAGAGTGGGGACTCTGAGAAGGAGTCCTCACTGTATTTAGACTCCCAAGGTGACACCTTTGCAGATGCACAGCATGACATTTCCTACCCCGGGAGCCATGCTGGATGAGGATGCCATCCTGACACAAATGCCTTTGACAGTGCAGGCAGAGGACGAAGTGTGCATACCTTGGAGCAAGTTAGTGCTGGACATTGCCACCCCCGTTCTGTGAAGTCTGTGACATTGGGAGAGTTAGGAGGCTCTCTTGAGTTTTTCCTCTTCTGTGAAACAGAGTGACTGATGGAAGTTTTGCGTAGAAGTATGGGAGATCTTGTTAACTCTGATCATGTCTGGCACACAGAAAGCCTGGTATTGCAATAAACATTCAGTCACATGTATTTTGTTTCACTCTCTCTCTCTCTCTCTCTCTCTCTCTCTCTCTCTCTCTCCCCCATATATATGTATGTGTGTGTGTTTGTGTGTATGTGCATATATATATATATATATTTTACTTCATATATTTCATTTCATTTGTGGTCATCAAACACTTGGTTCTAACAAGGATGTCTGATGTGAGGAGACATTAACATCCTTTTACAGAAACCTGATTCCATGCTGAAAATGCCACAGACTCAGATAAGTTCCGAGTGATGACTATAAATGACAAGCTGCTGAGGTCAGAGTACACCATCCACAGGACTGCGAACTAGCTGAGTGTGGACAGGTCACGTGGTCAGTGCACCCCTTGCCCGACCTCTGGGATGCTCTTGCTGGGTAGAGTGATTGGGTTGTTTGAGGGCACAGGCAGAGTTCTTCCTGCCTCACCACGGACTTGTGAATGTGCCTTTAATCATGTATGTGAAGTCAACATTCTTTGTTGGGATTACAGCTCAGTGGAAACTACAACTTGGTTCACAGATAAAGCATCTGCTCTATATACAGCCATCAGGACTGTCTTTAATTTTCAAGTAAGCCAGCTGAACTAATGACACATAGAGAGTAAGGCAAACTTATATGGAACAGGCAGGCAAGAAGAGACTCCTAGCCATGCATGAGGCACACGCCAACAATCACAGGCACTCAAGAGGCTGAGCTAGAAAGACTGAAAATTCAAGGCCCACCTGGGCTACAGAGTGAGTTTAAGGCCAACCTGGGCTCCTTAAAGGCCCTGTGTCAAAGGTATCATGAGGGCTGGGGTTGCAGCCCATTTTTTTTTAACCCACTTGAATCTCATGAAAGAGGCTCTAGGTTCAATACAGGTGCTTTAGGTTGGCAAAAATGGGGAGAGACAGGAGGAAAAGGGAGAAAGGAAGGGATGGGAAGGGAGGGGAGAGAGAAGAGGAGAGGAGACTGTGAGTCTAAAAGTGCTCTGCTCTGCACTGCTTGACAAGTTTCCTGATGGTGCCAGGCATCTTCTGAAGACTTACAGGAGGCATTACTCAAGTGTTAACTCCTTGATGAAGTTTTTGTCTGAGATTCCTGGTCTTTGCTCTTTCCCTTATGTCCCAGTCACATCCCACCTGCTGCATCTTAAATGTCTTCCTCCCTGTTTGATCATTTTCTCATATGAATGCTCAGTCAACCAATCAACTTAGCCAGAGCAACTTATCTAATAGTTACCCAGCTGTGCAGAACATGCCATCTTATATGACATTCCATGTGAATAGCTCCTCCAGGCACTGGTTTCAGAGACAGTGCCTCGTGGATGCACACATTGCACATAAACACAAACGAAATGCTTCGAGAAGCCCTGTAGCAATTAAACATGTCTAAGTTCTTTCATCTGGTATTTTTCCAAGGTAGTTTGTCCTGCTGTGTGTCTCCGCCCTCTTTTTGTCTTTGAAGGAAATTTTGCTTGCAACTCAGAAAAGTATACTGCAAGCAGTCTATTGAGAATCTTATGGAGAATGGAAACTCGTTCACTCTGTTGCATTTGAGTCCATGGGAACACTAGCCATTAGTCCCATCTTGTGGCTGCTGTTCAATCCTCTTAAAGGTGTCTGGTATAGTTTCCCTTCCATGCTAAGGCAAAAGGAGAGAGGACTAGCTGCTCTTGCCTGTTGGTGCTGTGGTAATTGCTCATTTTCTGAAACCCCTGAACCTTGAAAGAGTTTCTGATATTTAGTTACTCTGAACTAAACCCAGAAATAGTCAGAGCAGATGGGAATCAAATGTCACCTTGGATCTTCCTGCTGTGTAACCTTCAGGAAGTCACTTGCTGTTCATTTAGAAAGTACCAGCCATGGATGTGAACATTGTCCCCTGGCCCGTGGTCTTGACCTGCGATGTGAAATGGCTGGGGTGGATGATTGAGTTTCTGCTTGCACATTCTGTGGAGGCTCCAGCACCTTCTCTGAAGGCACAGCTGCCTCCCTCACACCCAGCAAGCATGGCTGCTAAGTAGTTGTCTCTGGAGTGCTCTTTGAGAAAAAGAGATGAGCTTGCTGCAATTACAACTTCAGAGAGTATGGTTTGCATTTCACAGCTTATATATCCTATGTCTGATTCCTATTTTATAGACAAAGAGCAGAATAGACCATCAAAAAATATGTTGAACGGGTTATATAAGACAGATTATTGAGGAGAGATGTAATAATTTTATCCACAATAACGTGTGATAAATCTGCCCTTTTACTTTCTTCCCTCCTTCCTCTCCATCCCTTTCCCCTCACTCCCCTCCATCCTTCCATCCTCCATGCCTCCATCCCTCCAGTCCTTCCTCCATCTCTTCTTTATTTCCTTTTTGTTTTTCTTAGATGAGGTCTATCTTAGTTATTAAGTCTTTCCAGACCATTCTTTCTATTTCGACACTGCAAAATAAACACTCATTGCTTTTTGGCTGTGTCACACACCTTGGCATTGTGATTGGAAAAATGTTGGGCATGGAAAGGCTTTTCTATATTAAGGAGAAGCAGGGGATGCAAACCAGCCAGATCGGGCTTTTGGAAAGGAGCCCACTGCAGTGGGGAGAGAGATTGGTACAACACTCTGGTATCCTTAAAGTCAGAGCTGGTTCTCTATTCCTGGGAGAGTACCCGACAGCTGAGGCAGGCATTACATTATGTGCCATGTGGTGGCTTTAGGGTAAAACGCAGATTTGCCCACGAAGCTTCAGGTTGGACCCTGTTCCTACCCTGTCCTGCCACACTTTGATGTATCAGTCATCATCCTTGGCCCCTGTTGCCCATTCAGCTTGCAGGGGCAGGTCCTGACAGTGTAGGAAACTTGGGTGGGCATCCTAATTTCATTTCTGATGCTATGTTAAAATACCTCAACAAAAACAATGTAGGGGAGAAAAGTGTTATTTTAGCTCATGATTTCATGTTATAGTCCGTTATTGCAGGGAAATCAAGACAGCAACTACTTAAGATAGCTGGTCACATCACTTGTCCAGTTAAGAGCAGAGAGAAATGAATGAATGCATGCCTAGCACTCAGCTAGCCTTTTCCTCCCTTATATTCTTCAGGATCCCTTTGCCTAGGGAATGACGCTGCCCACAATGGGCTAAGTCTTTCTACATCAATTAATAATCAAGACATTCTAAGACATTCTCCCACAGACATGCTTACTGGCTAACCTCATCCAGATATTCCTCAGTAAGATGCAGTCATTCTCTATACACATGCCTGCAGGCCAACCTGATCCAGATAATTCCTTACTAAGATTCTCTTCCAAGGTGGTTTCAGATTGTGTCAAGTTGACCATTAAGAGTAACCAGCACAGTAGATTTCTAAATTGATGATTTACTTGAAACATGTTGCCAAAACCAAACATTCTGAGTTTTGACTCTAAAAGTAACATCTCTACTCATTATGAAAAGCAATCCAATTCAAACAGTAAACAGCTCCAGAATCCCACAACCAAGATGCTGAGGCGGAGATTTTCATCTAGCCCAGCTGCCCTCCATCTGTTTCACTGCAAAAGTCATACACCATATCATTTAAAAGGCATCTTAATCCAGATATGGTGGGCACAACACCTACAATCTCAGCACCTAGGAGGTAGAGGCAGGAAGATCGGGAGTTCAAAGTCATCCTTGACTACATAGTGAACTCTGGACTATCCCGGGATGATCAAGACACATTGTAAACAAATAAGCAAATAAAAAAAGAAAGAAAAATTATTTTATCGAAAAATACACTAGAAGGGCTGGAGAGATGGCTCAGCAGTTAAAAGCACTTGCCTCTCTTCCAGAGGACCCACGTTTGGTTTTCAGTACCCACACTGGGCCACTCACAAGCATCTGTAACTCCAGCTCCAGGGAATCTGAGACCTTTAGTCTCTGCAGGTACCTGCACACATGTGTACATACCCACATGCAGACCTATACATCCACCCATAATTAAATACTGTTTTAAAACACCTTTAAAAATACAGTACAAATAAAGTAAGAACAGCCCATCCTATGAAGCTCTCAGTAACAGTGGGACAAAAATACTGACTCGGAATGCTCAGTGTGGATATTTGCTCCCACATAGAAACTTCTCCTTAGGATCTCTAGGGTCAAGTAGTTGGGCAGATGAGGTCATTTTCTAGGCCTCTGATTTCCCCATCTGGGACAAACAAACAAATGTTATGTGCCTTGCACACACCATCTTATCTGCCCACCATTTACCCATTTCATACCAAAAAGTGGGGTGGTAGCATTTTAACTTAGATAGTCAACCACTGGAGTCCCTCATTTAATTACTAAGCTAATGTCACCCCTGTAAGATGGAAGAACTGAACTGAACAGCCTTAGGGTGCCTGGTAGGATCACATTATCTGTATTTCTCAGGAACACAGTTGGCAATAGGAGTTCATAGGCTTTTGCCATCTTCTCCATTTTCCCATTGTGGTGTTTGATGAGGGGTGTGTGCGTATGTGTGTATGTGTGCAAGTGTGTTTATAGACTCCAGTGAATGGAGCAGAGCATCAGGGAGAGTGTGACATGAGCATCCCCAAACAAGCTGTTGACAGAATGCTAGAACTACTTGGGAAATTGAGGCAGACAGACACCGAATGAAGGCGTAGGGATGCCATTGGCTACCATAGCTCGTTTGTATTCCCTTCTGTCTTAATTCTTTGCCTGGGTAGTCTGTCACTCTGGTGGAGGAGGAGGGACAGGAGTAACTCCATTCTTAGAGCACAGTGGTGGGTGACATTGGAGGTGTGGTTCTCCCCCCAGCAGGCATGGTTCTGACGACCTTCCCCGAGATATAGCTCTACTGCTTCTATCGCTTGCTGAATGTTTCCAGCTGTTGGAATCCAAGGGGCATTTGTTTTTAGACCCTCACAGATACCAACATGCATGGATACTCAGGGAATCTCCCCCCTTTTAAATTTAAATCATTCCTTGGTAATTTACAGTACAGCTCTGTGTGGGTTCTTGCTCGGTATTGTTTAGAGAACGACGCCAAGAAAAAGTCTATGAAAATGCTGAACAGAGGTAGCATACTCCTAAGTTTTTGTGATGGGAATTTGGGTGAATCTACAGATGGCAGCCTTCGGACACAGCTGTTCTGGGAGAGGTCTGAGATGTCGCCAGCTGGATGCATGTGCCTGCCTCACAGGCAAGGCCAGAGGTAGGTAGCATCAAGACATGGGAAGATTGGGAAGGCCCCATAAAATAGGTCTCCACCCCTACTGAGCACCAGGCTCTCATGTCCTGCCCTTTTGCTGTCTACTAAGCTGGATTTACATAATTGACCCAGATTGCTGTCTAGGTATGGGATTTAAACACTTCTCAAGAGACTGGTATGAGACTCTAGAGTCCAGTACCACCAGCCAGAGAAATTTTGATAGTGACAATGTCACACCTTTACATTGAATGGCACCTCTTGCATATACTTTTTAAACTGTGGGCTACCATAACAATCTATGAGAACCAGCAGAGCAGTAGACAAAATTACGATTGTCCTTGGCTGGAAGAGACAGACACAGTTGCCCAAGATGACACAGCATTACCCTTCATTAGCAGCATCCTGCCAGGCACTTCTCATTCATTCACTTGCCTGTTCGGGTATATAGTTATTGGCAGTGATAAAGCTTTAATCCATAGCATGTTGTTGAGCTACAACCGGAGCCCTCGTTAAAGGGGTGGTCTCCTACCCCTAAGAGTAGTCCAAGGTGAGACAACCATAGCCTCCATTGCTGCCTCTTCTGCCTCCGCCGCAACCCCTGGTCCCCAGAGAGCCTCCCTGTGGGCCAGCATCTGTGCCACCTCCTGCATGCTCTCCCACAGCACAGTTAGGGAATGGCACTGACATGCAGCCTGGCAGCCCACAGTTAAGCCCAGTGCTCTGACACCGGTTCTCGGACTCTCAGCTCTCAGGTTAAGCCCCTTCCCCTGATGATACTCTGTAGAAATTCCAGCACCCTGAGAATTCCAGGGGAGTCCCATCTAAGCTGTAGCAGCCCCACTACTGTGTCCGGTCTCCCCCATGGCCACCCATCACCAGCTTGTATCTATCGCCAGAGTGTCCGTCATTTCTGTGTCTACTACCCACCTCCTCAAAAATCCCATAGTTCATCTGAGACCTTCATGTGAGGCTACTGCATAGACCTGGAGTCACTGGAACTGGGAATTCCCTGCTTGGTGGGAATCCCACCAGAGAACTGAGGCATATCCAGAAGCCATGACTTCCCCCTGCCCCTCCACCCCGAGCTGGTCACCAACTATGGGTACCGCCTCTCTCCCGGACTCCAACCAAGGGCTGTCTTCCTCTCTCTTTTCTCCTCCAAACCTTTTTTCCCTTGCCCAGACTAGGCAGCGTCCTGGAGAAGCTCCCAGCTGCTGCAGGCTTCTATGTGGGGCTCCTGTAGCCTTTATCCTGGGATGCTCAGGAGGAGGGAGAAGGTGGAGCTTTGCCCCTTTGGCAATGCAGGTGGGCCTTGCAGTACTTCTGCTGCACAGGGCAGAGGACCAAGACTGCGGTTACCATCCCCTGTACCTGTGAAATGCAGCTTTGTCCCCAAGCAGAAGCCACTGTCAGCAGATTCCTGCACCGGGGCTTGCGCACTGTGGGTTGGCACAGAGGACAGTTGTGTCCTTGGTGACTTCTGATCCCCAGCTCCAGCTTTCTGGAAAAGCTCACTCTCAGCTAGCAGTGCAGCCCTGACTCTGTCTCTCTCCTCTTACACAACAGTCCCTTGTGTAGCTGTGACTTCTGCTGGGTAGGAAGATTTGGAGAGAGGGGAGAGGAGGAGGGAGAATGCTAACTCTCCTTTCTTGAGCGAAGGAAGGAAGGGGCACACAGACAGGCAGAGTGGTTCCTGCAGCTACTTGGTAACTCTTTACCTGTCAAAGTGGCCTGGAGACCTTCACAGCAAGCCCCTCTCTGCCCGTCACCCACGAGGGTGAGCCCCAGGCAGGCAGGCAGGCAGGCAGGCAGGCAGGCAGGCTGATACTTCCGGACTCACCCCTATAGTAGTTCTGTCATCACTGAACTTGAGCCAGTCTGTGCCTCTTTCTAAGAGCATTAGTGGGTGTGGAAGGTCCAGGCTGATCAGTCTGTGGAGAGATAGACTTCATCCAGGCACAGGTGCTGGGAACGATCTGATCTGTACACTGCTTTACTTCTGTGTACAAGCAAGAAAAAGAGCAGAGGAGCTAAGAGAAGGCTTGACTGTCCCAAGGCTCCATGGCTGCTTACGGACAGTTGTTATGTAACAGAGGTGAGCCTTGGAGCCCAAAGGGTTAATTCATACATTCTCTTGACTAAGAGGTAATGTTCCAGCTTAGACTTTGAAGAAATGACCCTAGCTAGGTGCTGTGTGAGGCTGAGTGGACACTGCACATGTCCCTCTATCTGCCGTTCTAGTTCTGTCCCTGCCTCATTGGTATTCACCCCATTGGTGACATTGGGATCTTGTCATTTCCGACACCTTTTAGTCTATTTTGAACTCAAAAATGGGAAACTATAAGGCTCAGAGGTAGACTATGTATTAAGTGGACCTCTGGGTTCCATTTCCACCTTACCGCATCCCCCAAAATAAATTTTGGCCTTATTTTGCCACATCTCACCCTGCAGGCATTCCTGGGGTGTTCTAACGCAGATCAGTGGGGTTAGCACATAATCTGGGCTTTGAGGTAGAAAGGCTTCTCACTCAACACAGCATAGTCCTCTCTGTCCTACTGCTCCATTCTGAAACTGGTGTGGCTTTAGAATTATATACTTCCTGCACAGTGGCATGTGTGAAGTCACTTGTGGTCACTCTGTTCTTCTTTATCCCCAGGGGCACTGCTATATCAGGGAGCTGTTGGCTACTTCTGACAATGACTTTGAGTGTGCATTTGTGTATTTCTGTCTGCTTGTCTGTCTGTCTGTTTCCCCCCTCCCTCTCTCTCTTTCTGTGTGTGTATCTGTGTGCAAGTGCATGTGGAGTCCAGCAGACAACCCCATTCCATTCCTTAGGAAGGTTGTCCATTTGTTTTTTGAGATGAGATCTCTCATTGGCCTGGAGCTTGCCAAGCAGTCTAGACAGCTAGGTCAGTGAACCCAGCCATCTCCTGTCTCTTGTCTCTCTGTCTTCACAGAGCTGGGGCTATAAACCCATGCCATTATTCGTGGCTTTGTTCTTTTAGACATGACTTCTGAGGACTGAATCCAGGTCTTCATACTTGCAAGGCAATCACTTCACTAACTGAGCTCTCTTCTCAGCCTTGAAGCCTTGACAATGGCTTTTAAAAACAAACCAAAAGGGGGACATAATTTTTTTTTTTTCATCTGTAATGGTGATTCTCCAGGAAAGGCAGCTCCTAGACTGACAATGCATCTGCTAGCTTATGCTGTGTAACTCACACTTCCAGGCTAAGGGTGTTAAAACAGCAACTGGGGATTTTTAGCTTCTGGTTCCCTTTGGGAGTGAAGCCCCCGGCTGGAGTAAGACAGCAATGAGAAAGGTTAGCTGCCTGTGGAGGTGGTAGCTGTGTGTGGCCAGCTTTGGAGAGAGGTGGTTGGGTGGTCCATGGGTCAGGAGATGCATTTACCACTAAGGCTTGTGAAAATAGCAATCTGACTTTGGGTTGGTTTTAGGATTGTTCATGAATCTACTTAGGATGATGCATTCCTGAGCTAAGGCCTCCTTTCTTGGCACACTCCCCTGGCACCCAGAAGATAGGGACTGTGGTAGTAATTCAGGGGATGCAGCTCCATGCTGAGTTCTTGCCAGGGCCCCATGGATGGAAAGGCAACATGTGGGCTCTGCAGTCTGGAATGGAAACAAACCTTTGTATTTGGGGTGCTACTCTACCGAACTGAAGACACTTTCTCCAAGAGTTCTCTAGAGTGGACAGCATGCATGATACTAAAAAACAGGCATGGGGCATGCAGGGGACGGGAGGGGAGGGAGCTGCTTATCATCTGACAGAATCCATGGCCACATAGACTTCGCTTCATTACCTTGGGTCAAGCTAAAATTCTCTTGGCCAGTTCCAGAAGCCCTCTCACAGATGACTTGGAGCAGTGTGTGTGTGTGTGTGTGTGTGTGTGTGTGTGTGTGTGTGTGTGTGTG
>JADRCD010219439.1:0-15447 GCA_019843815.1 Montemys delectorum
GATAAATAGTTGAACACCGAAGCTGACATTTTCTCTTCTCAGCATGTGTACAAGCGACTCACAGTTAAGAATTTTGACAGTGCAGTGTTCTATAAGCGTCTATAGTAAACATAGCTTTACAATTAGCTATTTTAAAGTGGAGACTAAAAAATGAAGGTAAATACTTATGTAAAATGTACAAAAGTTCAATATATTTTCCATACATAACATGGTGCTGTGAAATATGTATGCATGCATAGATCATTTAAAATGAATTAATATTTTATTATTTCAAATATTTGCTTTTTTGTGGTGAGCACACTTAAAATGTATTCTCAGCAATTTTCAAGAATACAATACACAGTTACTAACTACAGTGAGCATGCCTTGCATCTTTAGACCAACAGTTCCCATTACCTACCCCAGGCCTATATTTCTTCTTTAAAAAAGAAAAACCAACTGAGTAATAATCCACCTCTGTCACTGTAGCTTTCTCTGGACAGTAAATTAACCTATGGAAGACAATTGTCTGCTGCATCCTACCTTCAGTGCAAGCTCTGTTTACAAAATGAACTTCATAGACCAAATTCCTGAATCGAAAGTGAGTTTGGCAGTCATCTGCTACTTGCCTCTGGGCACTCGAGAACAATCTGGGCTCTTAAGCTTGATATGCATTCTGCAACATTCCTCTTGTTCAGAAGTATCAGAATGGCAAGCGTACCTTGGCTTTGTCATAGTGTTATTCAGTTATAACCCGATAAGTGTATTAGAAGCATTTGTATTAGAATGGTTACATTAAAAATCTCAAGTCAAGGACTATACAGGGTGGGTCTGAATGTTTTGGCAGCAGGTGTATAGTAGAGGATTGCAAATTTGATCATCAATAGGAGTAAAGGACCTCGTCCTTGTGAAGGTTTTGTGCCCCAGTGTAGGGGAATGCCAGGGCCAATAAGTGGGAGAGGGTGGGGTGACAGGCATGGGGAAGGGGGAGGCAAAAGGGGTTTGTTCTTGTTTTTGTTTGTTTGTTTGTTTTGGAGGGGAACCTGGGAAAGGGAAAATGTACATGTAAATAAAGAAAATACCTAATTAAAAAAAAATCTCAAGTCTACAATTCAGATGTTTTTCAAAAATTCAAATTCCAGTCAATTAATGCTGAATGAGCCCTAGTTGTTTTAAGACTATATCCTTATTTCCTGGTGAGAACTTCAGTAATTTTATTTTTATTTACTTTTTTGTCCTATTGTTTTTGATAACAATGAATTGGAAGAATAATTCAGTTTAAAGCACTCTTGGCAACATTGGTTGTTTCCTAAACACCCAGTACGGAATACCTATTGTGTGGTCAGTAGTTGGCTTGCATAACCCGTCTAAGCCCACAGAAGCAGATTTATGCATAGTAAAATACTACTGTGGCAGATGCAATGCCATGATTGAGCACAAAACAATGGCATGCAGAGAAGATGAGATTGACAAGGACATGAAAAGTTTTGTCACTCAAAATGACTTTTAATCCAAATCTTGGAACATTCTATATCTAGAGCATGGGAGAAAATTGCATGCCAAGTTTCAAACTCAATGTGAAACGTAGACCTGGAACTTGGCAGTTATTTGAAAGTGTATACTAACATTTTAAAGACAATCTGAGAGATATTCATCCCATTAATTTTTCTGTGTGCTTGTAGAGTTGTATTCCCTATTGTGAACACCAATGGTGGAGGAACTTTCTGGAACTATTCGGTCCTACAGCAATGGCCAGTCATCCAAATACTGGAAAGAGAAATGAGACAGAGGTATCAGCAGTGAAGTTGGTGGAGACATGGAGAGAACACTCTGCAGGGGAGGGAATGCACATGGATGATCTGGAAGTGGGATGGTGTCTGAGAGGAAAGCCAGCTCTGTACAGGGAAGCAGTGAGGAGACCGATTTGGAGGATCAGCTGGGCAGCTGAAGAGCAGATGGAGGAAAAGGGTAGAACATGTAGTTAGTGGAAGGATCCCCCATAGGCTGCACTTGCATTAAGGAAAGATCCAGATTATGTTACCTTTGAAAATAGAACTTACTAAGCATTAATGGAGAATGTCACTCGAGTCGACTTATTTTGGAATCTCTGCCTTTGCAGTATAGACATATGATTCCTTGAGACATTGTACTGTTGCCTTAAACAAAAAATTCTCAGTATGTTTTCTGATCTGGGTCATGTTAAAGCAGATATGCATGTACCTATTTTCTAGCATTACAAGTTCCATATTCACATGTCTCATCTCATTCAATGACCATGTAACCACTAAGAGGCTGATGACATTGTGTCCTTACCACTGAGAAGCTTAAATGTTCTAGGAGGCAAGGAAACTTTATAACTGCACATGATCAAAAAAGAAACAGGTGTGCCCTCCTTCACCTATCCCAGACTCTCTGGATTCTTCCCAAACCGTTGATTTGATCAGTGTTTCACAGCTTATGTTGAAACACTGATGCTCATCGAGAAAACACGTTGATGCCCAAAGAGTGACCCTGCTGGCGACTTTCAGTACAGCCTAGTGGAAGCACAATGCTGACTCAGAAGACAGCAAGAGTCATGCTAAGCACTCCTAATTCCACCACAGTGGCCATGCTTACTCCTGACCTACACCTGATTCCTCTGGAATTTACCAAGGCAAGTTTGGAACTGTTTGACTTGTTTAGAAGAAAGTGTTCACTGCCTCCTGACTCTGGTTGTAATCTCCTCAGCATAACTTCTTACAATGCACTGTACAGAGTCTGGGTTGTATAGCTATAATATAATCTTATGCTGACGAAGTGGGAGGTAAGTTCTGGATGAAGTACAGAAATTACACAAGGTTGAGGGTTATAGCCTGCCCCATGAAGAATGCACGAATCTATCTGCATTTCCAATGCCTCTAGAACACTCAGTCATCACCCTCATTTTGGATATTTCTTTGCTATACAGTCTGAGAATTTGAAAATTTGTAGCACTTCTAGGAGGGAATTCACAAGGGTGCTGTACTTGAGGTTGAATGAAAGAGAAGATGCCTAACACAAAGTGAAGACAAGTAAGGAGAGATTTGGAGGGGGGTCACTGATATTGATATCATATCAAAAGCAGATAAAGAAAAAAAAGATTCAGGAATATGTCCATCAGTTTTAGAATAAGAAGGAAAGCAGTATGCATTAGGAGGTATTTTAAAATCATGAATTTCAAAGCTTGTAAAACAGTGCAATAGAACAAAGTACTGAAGAGTCAGCAGAAAATCTGGAAGGATTGAACCATGCTGCAGCTGAGAGTCTTTGAGAGGTACTGCAGGTAGGAAGTAAGCTTTTAATAAGTAGGAGGAGGTGGGAGGCTTCTTGAAGGGAGATTTAACCCATGGAAACTCAATAAGAATAAAACAGAAGGCTCTGTGTGTAAGAGCATCTACACTAAAGATGCTGGTGAGGCACTTGGCCAGGACCTAGGGCAGGTGAGAGGGATAAGCTAACAGCAGAGTGTGAGAGCTACCTCACAGGAAGAGCCATCTTCTGGGAGGGATGGGCAAACCAAGGACCCTGGAGGTTGTTATGCCCTTCTCTGTTATTCCTTTTTAACAGTGCTCTTCCCCTCTGTGCCTTGCTGTTCTGTGTCTTCCCTGAGGCCCTTCAGCCTATGCTCCCTCAGGGCTGGATCTGCAGCTCTTTGTTCTTTGTTCTCCCAGCTCTTTCCTGCTTGATCTGTATTTCTTGGATCCTCTGAGACTGATAATTTCTTAAAGGCAGAACTTTAGTAAATTTTATTAAACACCCTTATTTAGGCAGAGGGTTTCCTCTGTAGTAGATAGGTTTTGTTGTTGTTTATAGGTTTCTATGGTTCAAAGTGTGTGAGACATTCTTTTATTGTATTTCCATACAATGAAATAACTGTGGCCTTGATTAATGGCAAAACAATTAAACCTCTGCTTCTTTCATAGAGTCATATAGTATTAATAATGATTTAATTTTTGGTGTGGAATTTTAGGAGCAAAATGATAAAAAAATCCTACTGTTCTTTACCATTTCAGAATGGCAACATAAAATGAATATTTTCTCTTAAAAACCATTTAGGCTGATTTCTTCTGAATAAAATAAAGACTTCTGAAGTCAAATAGAAAGTTGAAAGTAAGAGATCTTAATCATTCCCAAGGACTCTGTGGTAGTTTGAATGAGAGTGGACTCTATAGGTTCATATGCTTGAATGTTGAGCCATCAGGGCTGTTTGGAAAGGATTAGGAGGTGGGGCCTTGTTAAACCCAAGCCAGCCCTCTTGTCCTCTTCCTCCTCCCCCCACACCCCCTCTGCAACCTTTCTCTCTCAGTCTGCTGCCTTAGGATCCCAACGTAAAACTCTCAGCTACATTATGATGGTGGACTAAACCTCTGAAACTGTAAGCAATCCCACAGTTAAATACTTTCTTTTGTAAGAGTTGTCTTGGTCATGGTGATCCTTCACAGCAACAGACCAGTAACTAAGACAGACTCCTTGTAGGAACAATCTAATTTTCGGCTTGTAAATCTTCAGCTTATTTTCTCGTGAGTCAAACGGTTCTATCTTTGTCTCTTCAGATTCCAGTGTTATCTTAAGAAGCACTGAGAGCATGACACAGATGGCAAAGACACTGAGCAAATGTTCAATAGGCTTCATCCAAATAATATTGTGAATTACATAGCTTTTAAATGTAACGTGAGCTTTAACCTTAAAAAGATTTCCCTTTTTTTCTAGCAGGTAATAAAAAGAGAGGGAAAAACCTTCTTCAAAATGTTATATCCACTCAATGCTATACCATAATTTCTAATAAAAAATATTAACCTTTAGAAAAATAATTAAAAAAAAATAATGAAACAGAGGGCCAGATGGGTAGATGTGCACATAATGTGGCAGATTTTAGTTGAAATGACAACTGCTAACAAGCTGTCTGACTCAGAGTGCCCCTGCCTTTTCCAACAATGTCTCTGCACCATATTCCAATTGTACTTACACACTGATACTCAAAGACAATCAAAAATTAATGAATGGGCTAATGAGGCCATTCCAAGTAATAATCTGCATGAGAAAAGATGGTCAGCTCTGGTTTAGTGAATCAAGACAGTCTGCAAATCTGTAGTTGAAAGAGAAGTCAATGAAGACAACTCTCTGTGAATATATCAGATATAAGTAATTGATGTGCCAAATGCAGTAAGAACCCTGATTACTAAAGGACGTAAGAGAAGTGGAACCTGCCTTGGAAAAATTTCTTGTAGGGGTTGGGGAGATGGCTCAGTGGCTGCTCTTCTTAGGATGCAGGTTTTGTGTCTGCACCCCTATGGCAGGCCAAAACCCTCCAATATTGTAGTCCCAGGTGCTCTGATAAACTCATCTCACCTCCATGGGCACTGTGTGCATGTAGTACACAGACATATATGCAGGCAAAACATCCACATACATAAAAAAAATAAAATCTCCGAGAATGGAATATATTATATACATATAAAGCCAGAAATCATTCACATAATGGCTTAAAATGCCATTGACTATGTATAATTCCAGATATCTGGCGACACATTGAAAACTTTGAAAAAAAATTGAAAATATTAAGGATAATTAAACAAAATGGCTAATAATAAGGATTGCAATTATAAGTAAAGTAAGATAATGCTGGAATCTGAAGAGACAAAGATTAACCATTTTACTCCCAGGCTTTCCTGTAAGCAGATACATTCTTCCTGTTTTATGTGTACTAAATTATTCTGTCTTCCAGTGCCCTCCTGAGTGAGTTAGCAGGCTTCCTGGCTTTCCTACCTCAGGCCTTTATTCATGTATGCACTTCTTCCCCTCAAGTGAGGACTGCTCCCTCAGTTTCTTCAGGTGGAGTCTAAGATGACCTACCATAAGAGCCTTCTTCCTTCATCTCACTTCTAAGTTTGCAACCCCAAACTCTTGTTTACTTCCTTGTTTATTTTCTTCCTGAGCTCTCCTTACCTTCCCCAATGGAATCTCATAGCTTTTTCCTTGCTTCTCCAACTTAAATGGATGGTTTATTATGTTCAAAATTTTGTCTTTTTTATTTTTTGGATCCACATGTCTTAAAACAAGTGAGCATATACTAAGTGTTCAGTGAATATTTGTTGAATGAGTGATATGACTAACAGAGAGATGGGTAGACACACAGACAGATAGTCACAGTCATAGACATAGACACACACACAGACACTTTTAATCACAGATACAGATACAGACACACACACACACATACACACACACACAGTTGTATGCCCCATCGTTTGGAATGGGGTGTGATTCTGTTCCCCAAGCATTAATGTGTTGCAAACTTGGTCTCCACCATGAGTATGCTGAGGAGTGGCGAAATTTACAAGAGGTGGGTACTAGTAGGAGGCCCATCTTATAGCAATTTCCTAAAATTGAAATTTTCCTCCAGAAAGAGAGGAGGAAGGCTTATGAGACCAGAAACTTCACAAGAGAACTTCGGAAGACCTATAGAACAGAAATATAGAAGATTCAGCAGGGCCTACCCAAGATTCTACAAGTGGGATACAGTTTCTGGAAAGACTCTCCCACCTGTGTAGAAAGCTGTTAGTTCTGCAGAGAGCCAGGGTTAAAGTTTCAGTGAGTTGTCACCTACCTTTGAGTCACCTATGTGTTTGTCACTTAACCCCTTACCTACACTCCCATAAGCAGCTCTCACAAACTCATCTGACCTCACAGTTGGACTCTGGTAGAGTCCTTACTTTGGGCACTTCCCCAGAAGGAATGAACAGATGATTGTTCAAATCTTGCCCGGAAACCTTCCAACAACATCCTCAAGGAGATTAAAGTAGATCTTCTGACCTCTTGAGCTTCTGCCAGAGCACATGGAGATGGAGCCTTCCACCTGAGCTGCTACTGACTGAACTCTCGTGTTGATGACCTCCTGCTTTTGCAGGTATAATCTTATGGTTTATTGCCAGTCCTTCAGCTGGCAAAGGACCCAGGCAAGTCAGGGGCAAAGCTTGTGCCGGTGGCAGGCCTTTTTGTGGCTTTTTTTTTAAAAAGAACATCCTAGAGATATTCAGAATGCAAATGTTACATGGTTATGGTGTCTTCCACTGGGAAGCATCAGAGCCAGGAGGAGCATTCAGTGCACTGGAGCTACCGCCAGGAAGCACCCCATGAACCAGAGCCTTATGACAGTGGGGAGTCCAGAAAGGTAACATGAATAGCAAGCCATCTCACTTGCCTAGGGAACACCACACCAGCAGTGTGATCTCACAGAGCTGCCAGTGACAAGGGCCAGGATGCTGTGGGAGTGGTTGTTCAGTCCTCACAGCCTGCCACTCTCCATGGTGAGAAAGACTGATATTTTCCCTTCTTGGCTATCACCCAGCCTTGAGTGCTCCTTCATTTCTTTGGAATAGGCAGGTTCACCATGGTCCTGCCCTTCTGCTCTATAGCAGAGGTATGGAATTTCTTTTAAATGTAATTTTTACCAACAAATTCAATTTTTATGTATGGGTGTTTTGCCTGCATGTATGCTTGTGTACGGCCTCCTGCAGTGTCTGAACCCAGTTGCACATTCTCTGCAACTGTAGTTACAGATTCCTCTGTGACACTACATGGATGCTGGCAATAGAACCCTGGCTTTTAAATACTAAGCCAACTCTCTAGCTGTCTTTTATGTGGGCTTATATCAGAAGTTGGTCTTGAGTCTCAGAGAAGATTTTGGAACAAAACGAGTTGACTTGGGGACTCTTGGAGTTGGAAGGAATGCTGCCTGGTGAGAGGGACATGAACTCAATATTGGATGTGGATGCCTGAGCTCCCCAGGTGTATGTATTGTTTCCAGTGTGGTGGTGCTGAGGGGTAGTGGACTTTCTGGAGGTGGGGCCTAGGGAGAGGTTCGTGCTCACAGGGGCCTTGCCTCTTTTAGAGGGAAGTAAGGTAGGCCTTGTTGAACCCCTGACTTCTAGCAACCAATTGTAGGACCTCTGGTTTCTAAACTGCTGTGTGATTTCTTGCTTTTCAATGTGATCTCTTCCTTCTGCATGTACTATTAAACTCACCAGAAACAGAACCAACAGGACTGAAGACTGCTCTTACATTTACTGCCTATAAAACTGGGAGACGTTTGTTTGTTTGCTTTCTGAGATAAGGTTTTACTGTTTTGTCTGTGCTGGCCACAGACTTAGAAGGATCCTCCTGCTTCAGCCTCCTGAGTGTTGGGATTATAAGTGTAGACCTCCATGCCTGGGTGTATAAACCTTGTTTATGTAAATAAACTGAGTCTGCCTAAGGCATTTCATTATAGTAATGAAAAAAGGTGACCAATCTATGCTAATATATATTTAAATTATATTTAATGATAATATGTAAAATTATATAATATATTTTAAAATGTGAACATGAGAAAGTATACATGCATGTATACACACACACACACACACACACACACACACACACACACACACACACACATATCCTTATATATAAATGAAAACAAAATTGCCCCCAGTGTATGAACATTCATACGTAGCTCAGGGAGTGGATGCTACAGTTCTTTTTATTTAAAAATATAAAATAGGTAACATATCTCTTTTGACTTATCACTAGAGATAAATGCTGCTTTTTCATCAACTATTAAGTTACTGTCACTTGAATATGTATGGTCCCCATAGGCTCATACATTTGAATGCTTGTTCTACAGTTGGTGGAACTGTTTGGAGAGGATTAGAAGGTTTGGCCTTGTTGGAAGAGGTGTGTTATTGGGTGTGCGCTTTAAGGTTGCAAAAGCCTCCATCATTCACAGTTAGCTCTCTTTCTCTATCATGTAGTGCTACCAACACATAAGCTCTCAGCTACTACTCTACCACCATGACTGCCTGGCTGCTGCCACTCTAGTCCTCTGGAACCCTGAGTCCCAAATTAAATGTTTTCTTTTATGAGTTCCCTTGGTCATGGTGTCTTTTCACAGCAATAGAAAAGTAACAGGAAGGTAACTAAGGTACTTTTTTTAGTATCATAAGACATTTATGATACTAAATGTTTTCCTTAGTTATTTTGTAGATAAAGAATATGGAAATCAAATGAACTTAGATAGCTTCCTCATAAGCTGACCAGCGGCAAAGCAGGATTCAAACTCAAGACCATCTGCAACTAAATCCTTGACATTTCCTTCATTTATTTTCAAATATAGTAGGCTGTTTATTTTACTTCTTTTCTTTTTTTTAAAATAACTTTCATACTCAGAATTGTTGACCACATTAGCACTAAAGCACCATCTCTATAAGATGCTTTGAATAATTTGATAATTGACTGTTGAGAAAAACAGGAAAAGAAACATTTAATTATTTTACACGCTGAATACAATTTGCCCTAATCAGTCTGTCATTTGTCAGCATTTAGAGACAATCATCAAGTTTCACTTTAGAAATTTTAAAGTAAGTAATTAAATCAATTATGGAAACAGCTATTTATGACAAATTAAAAATGATATTCATTTGATATTCATTTTGTTTCACACTTGAAATCAACAAAATAGCCTGATAGTAAAAGCTATGGCAACAAACTTTTAAAGTGGAAAATATTCTGAGTCAAACAGACTAAATACACATGACTATAATAAAGATTTTATTAGCATGGCTATATTTTAAATGGCATTAAAATGGAAGAGCTATTGCATGCACTCTCTGTATTATATTGATTTGTTTAACTTTCTCAGTAGCAAGAAGGACTGAAGACTTAAGGGTATGTACTTAGAATTGAATTCTGAAGAGCCAAGCTCATTTAAATTTGTGATGAGAGTATTTCTTTCTGGTTCAATTGTTTACTATTTTCTTGAAGAGCATACTCATGACAGCTCATTAGTAAAGCAATTTGCCAACTTTTATCAAAAGGTTTCAAAATGCTCAGATTTAGCAATGCATTTCTGGGAATGTACACCAAGACACACATTTGCTTCTCAGGAGGAGGAGCTCAACAACACGGTGTGTTCAGTGTAGTGTTGCTATTTTGTTTTAAGAATATTTCAAAATAGAAAAAGAATGCACAATGGACTAGAATGCTCCTTTGAACCTTCTTAACCCATCCTGCTCTCAAAAGGATCACTGTGTTATTTTAACCCTGAGCTGTTAACTCTGAGGCACGCAGTTTAACCTCGGATTCAACACCACTGCACAGGGTTAGGATCCTGTAGTGGGATCAATGCCTTTTACTAAAATATTAAAGTATATGTTTATACTGTGGCTGGGAACATTGGTTTCAGTAAGAGCATTAACAGCTCTTGTAGAGGGCTGCTAGTTCCCAGCACACACACGGCATGAACTATCAGGGATCTAGTGCCCTGTTCTGGCCTCTGTAACAACCCAGCACAAATGTGATATACTTACATATTACATAAACTCAAGTCAAACACTCATAAATATAACAATAAACATTTAAAATGCTATATAACTACTCTACAAATCAAAATTCTTTTGCAAAGAATTTATATCATGTGTCCTGTAAAATAAGAAAAAATATAAAATAATATTTAAATTTTCAATTACTTATGTACATGTTACATGTGAAAGAAAGAATTGGTTATCCAGTGGTAACAGAAATTCGAAGTAGATGATTTTGCCTTTCTGACTTTTCTGAATTTGAAATGATAAATATGACTAATTACATAGTGTTTTGTTTTGTTTTGTTCTTGGGGTGGTTTGAACATGCTTGGCCAATGGAAGTGGTATTATTAGGAGTTGTGGCCTTGTTGGAGAAAGTGTGTCATTGTATAGGCAACCTTTGATGTCTCCTAGTGCTCAAGTTTCACCCAGTGCAAAAGAGAGCCCTATCTTGGCTGCCTGTGGAGGATAGTCTCTCCCTGGCTGTCTTAGCCAGATCTTTTAGTTTCTTCTCTAGCACCATGTCTTCCTGAACATTTCCATGCTTCCTGCCATGATGATAATGGACTGAACATTCACAACTGTAAGCCAGCCCTAATTAAATGTTGACCTTTATAAAAGTTGCCCTGGTCATGGTGTCTCTTCACAGCTTGAAACCCTAGGTAAGAGAGTTCTGCTTTGAAATAGTCTCATATAGTCTGGACTGGCTTCAAATTCTTTTTTATTGATCAGAAGATGACCTTAAATTTTTGATCCTCCCCAACTCTACCTCATGCCTGGGGTGACAGGTGAAACCATAGGATATTTTATTTATTCAGAATAAAAAATTCTGAATTTGAATATTGTAAAAGAAGTCCATTTGCATTCTGTATTAATCACTGAGCATCCAACATTGATAAGATCCATATATGTTTGACATAATGTCCTTTTATTTAAGGTCTGTTTTTGCCTCATGTTGTTGGCAATGTATACCCAATACAGAGTAGCTTTACTTTGAGTTTATTGATTTGGGGGGCAGGAAGAAAAAAGCTAAAATAGGAAGCTGAACTCCTGTGTTTTCAATGTTGGCTCAGAGATGGATAGACATTCTCTTTTTACATTTTTGATTTTGAGGAACAATTGAAAGATGACATACTATGCAAAGTTATTAATCATTTATTTATCCCCAAGTCATTTGTGAACTTCTTTAGTAACCTGGGGCTTTGGTATAAATCAATATTTTTCTCAGTAATTAAAAACTTGATCCCTTACACAAAAGAAGCAGAATGCTTTCCACAATAATGTGGGAGCTCTTTCCTCAGACACTATAACAAGGTCATACAGAAATGTATTCCTTCCCATGGTTTGGAGACTAGAAGTCTGAGACAAGGGGCTGGTAGGCTTTGTTTCTGCTGTGGTCCTTCTCCTCCTATATGCTAGTTTCCTCATCATATATGGGCACAGTCATATTGGGATGAGACAACCCCAGTTCACTTTAATTCACTTATCTACTTAGAAATCCTACAAAGCATTCTACAACTATAACCATGCACAATTTTACAAAGCTGTCAAAAACATCTATTGGAGAAATAGTGTTGGCAAAGCTGTACATAAAAGGCAGCAGAAACAAAATTCCCATGTCTCTCCCTACATCAAAATCATTTCAAAATGGATCAAAGTCCTTAATGTGAAACCTACAACTCTGAGAATCCTAGTAGAGAGGATTTATTGAAAAGGACTCCAATATTTCATGAAATGATAGCAAGAAGTAACAAATGATATTGCACAAAATTAAAATTCTGCCCAGCAAAGGGCACAGCGGAGTGGAGAATGGGGGACATTGTTAATATGTAGGACTTACAAAAGTAAATCAAACAATTCAAACAATAAAGGTGCAAAATAAAATTGGGAAGAAAGTCAAAAGATGAAGTAAAGATGGCCAATAAATACATGAGAATATTCAACATCCTTAGCCATTGGGGAAAGGCAAACCAAAACTCCACTTACATGTCAATTCATCTGTCAGAATCGTCACAACGACGACAACAACAACAACAACAACAATACAACAAAAAAGGAAGTGCTATCCAGAAATTCAGAGAAGGGGAAACTACACATTGCTGATGGGGATGCCAAACAGTGAAGGCTCCAAGTATGGAGATAGTTCAAGATACTGAAATCAGAACTGCCATTTTGATGGTCACAGAAAGCACCTCCTCCCTCCTGCACCAACGCAGAGCTTTGTGCTGTAAGGGGCTTCTGCCTTGTGCCTGTGGGAAGCTGTCTATCAGGGAGGGGAAATCAAATTCAACGAGTCAGGGGAAAGAGGATAAACAAAAACCTTCACTACAACAGGGCCCTAGCTTTTGACAACCAGAGTTCTCAGTGCAACCAGGGCAGAAAAGCCAGAGATAGTGGCCTAAGAAGACTATCACAGCAACCAGGACAGGTGGTAACTTTTGACAGCTCTCCCCCGATCGATCGACTAGACAATTAGGGTCCAGCTGGCTCTCAGTTAATTTGCCTGCCATATGACAGAGGAAGACATGGAGACTTCAAAACCAGATATCAATCCATGTTCGAGATTCAGTTTGATGGAGGCACTAGAATGTGTCCCTTTTTCTGAGGCCTTTACTCTGAAGAATTTCTCAGGAAGTGAACTTGCTGGCTCTTGATAACTGACACTTCTCTCTTCTTAGAGAGCTCACTGGAGCCTCCAAGACTCAACTAGCTTCAGATAGAGAAATCACTCGTGTCTTACCTGCAAGACTCCATACTCAGATGGTCAGCAGAGGAAATTTCATCTGGCATTTGCCTCAAGCCTCCCTGACCTGCTGCTTTAGAAACCTGCAGCTCCAGGCTCTGGGACTGTGATCTGCAGACTTCTCTGTAAGGGACTACTCTTAGCTGGCACACTGAAATCCCTGAGAAATTTGATCTGTAACACTGGTATAGCTGTTGGGTACTTCATACTTGTTTCATTTAAACCCTGCAGGACAGTCTGTTTGCAGGTTTTTAATCCAGAATTGGCAATGAAGTGGTTCCCATTTGTATGCTTTGCTATCGACCAACTCCATTCTTGGAAGGAGGATGAGCAAGAACATGGTTGAAGATAGTCTCCACCCACCAAATGAATCAATGTGATGTAGCTGTTGCACTTCAGAGAATATACCCAAAGGAATCCATGTTGCCACAGGGACACCCACTCATCTGTGTTTCCTGTGGCACTATTCTCGGTGGCCCAGCTGTGGAGTGAGCTTATGTGCCCACCAATAGATGAACAGCTAAAGAAACTCTAAGGAAAATGTAGTTTGTATGTACAATGGAGGCTTTTAGAGAGGGAGGGAGAGGGAGGAGGGGAAGAGAAAGAAAGGAAGAAAGAAAGAAAGAGAGAGAGAGAGAGAGAGAGAGAGAGAAGCCCCAGGCTGGTCTTTGAAACTGTAGGCAAGAATAACCTTGAGTTGTTGATCATGCTGCCTAAACTTTCCCAGTGCTAGGATCATAGGCATCCACTATGTGGTTCTGAGGTCCAACCCAGGGATTTCCATGTTTGGTAAACACTCCCAAACAATTGAGCTATATCCCAAGTATCATAATGAAGTTATAATTCAGTTATAAAGAATGGCATTATTTCATTTGTATGAAAATAGTGATAGCCATAGTAAGAGAAATAATCCATAGCTAGAAATACAAATACTACATTTTTTTTTCTCATATGGAACTTTGGACATGGACACACACACACACACACACACACACACACAGACACAGAAACACACACACAAATGCAGTCTCACACACTCACTCACACTGACCAGCGACAATAGAGGGCAGACTAACTAGAAAGAAGAAAGGTGACAGAGAGGGGAAGTTAGCATGTGTATATGGTGAGAGATCAAGAGAGGGTACTGGGGAGTGAAATTGGTACATGGCATACTTGAACAGGAATATTATGAAATCCATAGTCATATTCTAAAGTTCTTGGATTTGATACTTTATCTCATGGTCGTTGAGAGACCATGGAAGTTAGATAATCTGAGTGTACAAATGTGGGCACTGTTTGTAGCTTTGTTGTATGACCAGTCATGAATTTCGCCTTGATTTTCTTACATGAATAATGGAAAGAGTAATGCTATGTGATGTTAGATATAACCCTTCAATACAACAACAGACTTGTAAAATAAAGGCTTTGTGTGAAGAAAGTACCTTTCTTTAGACATTTTCAACTTAAGTGGAATGGCTATAATGTTGATATGTATATAGATATACAACCTATCTATCTATCCATCTACCTACCTATGTATCTATGTATCTACTTATCTATGTGTCTATCTATCATATATCATGTACCTATCCATCTACCTACCTATCTATCATCTATTTTTATATTATTTATCAACCTATTGATCTGTCTCTCTATCTATACCTTAGAAAGCTTGGAGAGAAATAAATATCTATTTCAATACAGGCACTATTTATTACCAATCTTAATTTTGGACTAGTTACTTAATATACCAACATGATTTTCTTTAATTAAGGATGAATTAATTTATACTTCAAGCTTATTTTAAACGATTTAGTCAGATAACATTATATAAAATGTCTTTTGGATAGGCAAGAAGATAGACTTTCCAATCAATCCCAGAAAGCAGTACATAGTGACGAAGCTGTAGCAGGAGAGGTAGAGAGAATGTAGATGGTACACACATAGGTGAGAAGGGAATTACTAAGCTCGCTTCCATTAGGTTGTGGGATCAATGCTGTGGCTTGACAGAGGAAAAACTCTGCTCTTTGTCTATGTAGCCTAGCTTCCACTTTCAGAGACAGCAATTTCACAATCAGACCTCTGAGACCTTTTCCTTTTTCACTGTATACTCCAATGAAATGAGATTTATGGTGAAGACAGCCAAGGAGCACAGCCCAGAAGGGTTTGGCCTAGCTCTCAAGGTCAAGAAAGCCTCTCTGAGCAAACAAACGGCCCTGGAACACAAGGATGTGTCAGAGTCAGCAGGTGCATTTGATAGGAGGAGACTAAAGTTCAAGAGAGAAATTAGTGGAAACGGAGAAGGGAGGTCAGGAGGGCCTGGACTGTGGTCCGAAGGATGCCTGCTTTGAACTTGACAATGTCTAC
>JADRCD010219442.1:0-19903 GCA_019843815.1 Montemys delectorum
GTGAGGAAGAACAAGCAAATGGAATCAGCTGAAGTGGGGCTTTCCCCCACATGCACTGAGAAGTGACAGAGCTCTGAAGGGAGGGACATTCAGAGAGACAGGAGTGGGGGGGCCAGCTCTTTAACACCTTTTGCAGAACTCCTGTTTGAATGAATTCATTCTTGTCACTGGCATTCCTTCCCTTAACATTATTAGCCATCCAGTCACTGAGATTCAGCCAGGATTTTAAGCCAGTGGCAGTCCTGCCCTCCCTGAACCTCCCTTACCAGACCCAGAGGATGGAGGCCTAGAGGGCAGCCCACACTTGCAGTGCCGCTCTAAAGGAGACACAGTGAGCTCTGGGGTAGAGGTCCACAAGCAGTGGTGGTTGGGGACAAGGTATATGTGGGGTGTCAATGAGCTGTTATTTTAGGGGTCAGATAGCCTCAGAACAAGCCAGGGTGAGAGGTTCACATAGAAGAAACTACTGTTGTGACCATAGAAGTCTAAGGAACATCAGTGGCAGAGAGAGAGTAGTAGCGAATAGAATCCTACTCCTGAACTCAGACTCCACAGGGTCAAAGCCTGTGGGGCGGCAGAGGTCTTATAGAGGAAAACCATATTAATTTGCCACAAAGGCCTCTTTTCTGCTCTGGCAGTGCCCTAAATACCCTTCTGTAGTTCATCTTCTACCATGTACCTCAGAAGTAGATCCACCATCTTCCCCTAATCCACTGAGTATGAGAACGCTATCATTTATTCAGGCATGTGTTTCGAGATTCATTCACTTATTCACTAGCCTTTTGTAGCACTTGATATGTGCTCGGCACTGTGTGTGCTCAGCACCATGTACCAGCAACATGAGGCTCTGTCCACAAGGGACACCGAGTAAAATGTTCTTCCCAATTGCCCAGACCCTGCACAAAATGGGTCACTCCCTGATGCTGAGCACTAGGTGGAACTGCAAACTTCTATGCCTATTCAGATGGACAGCAAGATGGCATAGATAGATCTACTCATCTTTGTCCTTGAGGCATTTGTGATCTAGTAAAGAAGATGGGGCACCTGCTAAAATCTATAGACTAAAACCAGATGTAAGTAGGTAGAGAGCTGGAGAACAACCCAGAAGACTCCAGGGCTCCAGCTCCACAGTGCACTGAGGTTTAGCAAGATAAGGCTAGATTTTATCCATTCAGTTCATATTCCTTCAACATTCTTAATGCCTGGAGTCAGCACAAAGCTAAAGATAGGTGTCGGCCTTCCAGAAGCCTCAAGATAAATGTGTGGTCAGCCAGGCTGAAGTGTATTAACAAATGACAGTTACCTCTCAAGAGGTCACAATTTAGGTCCACAAAGACACTCAGGCCATCTGTGTCAGATTTCCAGAGGGCTTTGCAAATTAATTAGCTATCAGTTACACATATAAACTGCCACAGGGAGACAGCAAGCTGTTAGCCACTAGTGAGCCAAGGGTCACTCAGTGAAGTGGGGCGGTGTGGATTCTACCATTGCTAAGAGGACAAGATCCCCTGTCATGAGTCAGCTTCCAAAATCCCCAGCTGGGGCTGGCAGCCTCCTAACTGAAACAATTCAAAGATCCTTTCTTTGGATTTAGTTCTCCTGGAGGCTTTAGGCTTAGCAAGAGATATGCTGTAAAGCAATTTGGTGTTTCATGGCAGGTATGTGAGACTATCCATAGGTCCCAAGTCTGGGGAGTTCAGGGTTTATTTTCCTTCTTTCCATATAAATGTTGGGGAAAATAGATGGTGAGGAGTCCAAGCTTAAGAACCAGGTAGCATCCCTTGAGTGAAAAGAATAAAGTACTAGTATACTTGGTTAGGCAGTTCAAAAACACCAAGATGCCTTTCCTACCTGTGGGGAAATCCTGCCTCCTGAAGATGCATACCCAGAGCTCACCTATTCCCTGTCGATCTCAAAGTTCCCACAACCAGAAGTGAAAACTCCCTCTTTGACACTCTTGGGAGCTGTATTTGCAACACAGGAGTCAAAGTCAAGAGATGAAGTCCAGATAGCTAAAGGTAGGGCTGTATGACCTTGTAGAAATGTCCAAGTCTCTCACAGAGCATAATATCATACTTCTTGCTCATGAGGACTCATGTGGAAATATACATAAACTTCCTAGTGTGCTATAAAACCATCAAAGCCTTCCTTTCTGTAGACCCTAGGAAAAACCAAAGTGAGTCTGATACATGGACACAGGAGGCAGTGAGCCTAACATACAAACACTGAACCTACTCTGATGAGGTGACCCACAAGCATCCACTGAATGAATGAAAAGAATAGACTGTGCCTGGGAAACATGAACATTTGTATTTATTTCCTCTTAGCCTGTCTTTCCCATGTAGGGTTGGGTAGACAGTTCCGTCTCTCAGGAAATGCTACTTCTGCTTTGGAATTGGCTTAGAGTTAGAGAAGTGGCCTGTGGGGAGATCTGAGTTCACCCACTGCAAACCATTTCCAAACTGGTGTGTGTCATCAGGCACTGTCTTTGCAAGAAGACCCCTAGGACTATAGCTCCTCAGCAAAAACAAAGTAGAAGCTCTTCTCAGGAGGGCTGCAGAAGTACCCTAACTCACTAGAATCCTGTTTCTCTGTCCTTGCTCAATTAAACCCACTAATGTGTCTCCAGAGCCTGTATGGTTCTCAGCTCCATATGAGTAATTTACTAACTTCTAAATGTGCTAGCTTGAAAGCCACCATCTTTCCTAGATCCAACTCGGACACTTATCTGTTGAAATAGTTGTGATGGAGCCTCTGTGAAGTAGTGCAGGGCAGAGCTATGAGGAGACAGGACTGCCACTTGATCTACCCTCTAGATCTAACCTTGAGTAAAAGAAGGGACAAGAGAAAAGCAGAACAGGGCAACGTGGTGGGGGCTCTGGTGCACAGGGACCCCAGAAGAAGCATCTGGCAAGGCTTTGGTGACCAAGACTGACCAGGGGTTGATGTTTCAAAGAGATCCTTAAAAGCTAGAGAATTTGATACAGCTAGACATCTGAGGGTCTCATGGGATGTTTGCTCCACACTTGTTTCTCAATTCCTGTTTTTTGTAGAATTCCTGGTTTTGACTTGTTTGGAGTTGATAATGATGACAGTACTGGCCACTGACAGTCATCTTGTCTCTTGGACTCATTCTCTGTCCTTCTCAAATCTACTAGAACAGGCTAATGAATAAGCCTATTTGTGTCCCCTCCTTCTGTTACTGTTCCTATTCCTATTGTCCTGGGCACTTCATGGATACTCACCAGGGTCTTGTGGATCATGTCATGTGACATCAGGAAGGATGAAAGATGGTAGGCATGGGGGTGGTGTCTGTCTGCAGCTCAACAGTTGCCATAGCAGTCTATACCTGTCCAAGGTCAAATGGTTTGCTGACATGCCTGCTATTATCAACACAGGAGAACCCCTAGATGAGGGTATTCTCCTGGCTCCCATCTTTTTCCCAATGTCTCTTTATTGTTTGACTAGTCACTTCCTAACTTTTGATCTTGTACTTACAGCAAAATTTGGAAGTGATTTCTCAGGGTATTATTCATAGTCACAAACTGTTTCCATAGGTAATTCAGTAAAAATGTACCTATACACATAGAAACTGAAAGAGTGACATTATTTATTTTAAATAGTATTGATAGACACAAACTTTAGAACCTTCATGCAGGGCCGCAGTGGACTGTCTGTGGTTATCTCATTTGGGAAGTGATTACTGACAGATATCAAAGAGGAAATGAATTGTTTCTAAGCAGGAGTCTTGAAAATGTTTTGAACAAGGCTATTATAATGTCTTCCCATGAGAAGGGCATTCATGATAAGGGAATGCTGAAGGTTTTTGAGCCTCACAGACAGCATTTTTTAAGAGTGTCTAATAAGAGCAGTTTTCAGCTCTGCAGTCCTGACTTGCAGATACCATAAGTTCCAAGAGGTGGGGGCAATAAGCAGTCAGTGTCTCTGTAGGACAAGTAGATGTTCACAGGGAGGAGGGAGCTGAGAAGACTGAGGGAATGAGTTTCAAAACGAGAGAAAAGAAGTCCCCTCCCCCAGATCTCTAAAGACCTTAAGGCCTTAATCCTCTTCTTCTGGTTTGGATTCCCTGGAGCATCTTTGTGCAGAAGTTGCTGGAATTAGCCCCATAATAGAGTGACTCCCTGCAGCAACAAAGACCTCTACTGGGATCTGGAAACAGCTGGCTGCCTGGCTGGTGATGAGGCCACTGTGCTCAGCTTCCTGACACTGTCCCAGGAAGGCCTTGGCACCATTCTGGCCCAGCACCCTCGTCTCGTGAGCAACCGTGCCAAAGTAACTGGCCAGCCACCTCTGGGTGTTTCCAACAGTGCAACAAGAGACTCAGATCCATAGCAGCATTGTTCTGGCACTTACTGGAACCCCACCTCATGCTCACCTATGATGCCTTCTCATGTCTGCATATTTCACTTCCTCATGGTAAGATTTTATTGTCAGAAGAAAGGCAAGCTCAAAGTTGACTTTGATGTGACTTATGTCACTGACACCCAGGTAGAAGCAGCTGGATGGGTGTAAAATTATCAGTCAAGGTCAGCTCAGCATGCACTGATCCCTGACTAATTGCGTCAGCAGTGGGAGGCTGTGAAAATAGCCTCAGCTGAGATGGAACTCTAATGCTAATCACCTCTGTTAGACTAGAGCAGTGTGGTTCTCAACCTAACACTTGGGACCCTTTTACACAGTTCCTCATGCTGTGGTGGCCCCCAACCATAAAATTCTTTTTGTTGATACCTCATAACTGTAATCTTGTTACTGTTATGAATCATAATATAAATATCAGTTCTTAGTCTTGGTCTTAGGCAAGCCCTATGAAAGTATCATTTAACCCCAAAGGTATCACTAGAGAATAATAGTCCACCATTTTAAAATTATAGTTTGAATGTCAATAGGAATATCAATAGTAGACATTTATATGGAGAATTTTTTATAGATTATAACATCTTTTCATACCTGTGATTTCATTTGATTTTCACAAGAATTCTCTGAATTATTACTTAGAATATCTGAAAACACTGGTACTAGTTACAGGAAGCTTGGTAGTCCTTTCATACTGCCTTAAAAAATTCCTCCTAACAAATATATAAGTAAGGTATTCTTCTCATCCTTACTTTAAATCAAATCAAACCAAACCAAACAAAAAAACAAAAACAAACAAACAAAAACAAACAAAAAAACAACCAAAAAAAAAAAACAAACAAAAACCCCTGAAGCCTCAGGACTTTAATCAGCTTTCCTAAGGTTATATAGCTCATCAGTGAGGATTGGACTTGGATTTCTGCTGATGGCCTCATAGCCCATGCTCTCAATGCTTCTCTAGTGACATTGTTGCATACCCTTTTAACAGACGAGGAAACTAATAAACAAAGAAAGAAAGTACTTGCTACGTTATGAGAAGAATTTCGCAAAAGCATCCAACCCGTAATTCCGTTTTCCAATTAATCTTCCTATATTTCTTCAAAATAACAATAATTTATACTTGCTTTCATCTGACAGATTTGAAGGTAATGATAGGAAATAGACTTCAAGGATAAAGCAAACATGGAGGTGGAAAAGTATGCATATTCTTCTTTTAAAGTCTATCATAACCTTAGCAAGAGATTGCAGGATTGCCCAGTGTAGCATTTGAAGTAAGGATCTGCTTGAGTGGAGCTCAGAGGCTGTCAGTGCCCTCATCCTTGTGGGAGCTGTGCTCATACCATGAGATGAGAAAGTAAGCTCTGCCATGGAAGTGCCAAGCCCATCTGAAAACACAGATTATGGGGACAGGATGTCCCAAACAGGAACTGGAAGCTAGAGTCACAGGGTTCAATTCAGTGGGTACACAGACAGTGGCAGGGATGAAGAGACAGTTTCCCTCGATCATTCATTCAGTCTTCTGTAGTGTGTAGAGGCCCCTGTTAGAGCAGCGTATTGTCTCTACCCACTCTAGGTAATGTCTGCCTCTCTGTCCAGCATCACTCCCAATCTCTTGGACAGGTCATTACAATTGTGGACTGTTCTAACAGGCTTCTAGCTGGTTCTTCTATATTCCCAAGGCCTATTGTCCTATCACACCATGCTCTACACATATACTTCCCAGGGCAGGCAGGGTCTTGCATCTTGAACCATAGTGTTCTTGTTAAAAGACAGACAAGCAGATAAAATTACAAAGCTTCTGTAAAACAAAGGACACTGTCAATAGGACAAAACGGCAACCAACTCATTGGGAAAAGATCTTTACCAGTCCTATATCCGGTAGAAGGCTAATATCTAATATATATACAGAACTCAAGAAGTTAGCCTTCAGAGAATCAAATAACCCTATTAAAAATGGGGTACAGAGCTAAACAAAGAATTCTCAACTGAGGAATACTGAATGGCTGAGAAGCACCTAAAGAAATGTTCAACATCCTTAGTCATCAGGGAAATGCAAATCAAAACAACGCTGAGATTCCACCTCACACCAGTCAGAATGGCTAAGATCAAAAACTCAGGTAACAGCAGATGCTGGAGAAGTTGTGGAGAAAGAGGAACACTCCTTCATTGCTGGTGGGACTGCAAGCTGGTACAACCACTCTGGAAATCAGTGTGGCAGTTCCTCAAGAAAATGGACATAGTACAACCTGAGGACCCAGCTATACCACCCCTGAGCATATACCCAGAAGATGCTCCAACATGTAATAAGGACACATGCTCCACTATGTTCATAGCAGCCTTATTTATAATAGAAACTGGAAACAACCCTGATGTCCCTCAACAGAGGAATGGATACAGAAAATCTGGTACATCTACACAATGGAGTACTACTCAGCTATTAAAAACAATGAATTTATGAAATTCTTAGGGGAATGGATGGATCTGGAGAATATCATCCTTAGTGAGGTAATCCAATCACAAATGAACACACATGCTATGTAGTCTCTGATAAGTGGACATTAGCCCAGAAGCTCGGAATACCCAAAATGCAATCCACAAACCACAAGAAGCTCAAGAAGAAGGAAGACCAAAGTGTGGATACTTTGTTCCTTCTTAGAAGGGGGAACAAAATACACATGGTAGGAGTTGCAGAGACAAACTATGGAGCAGAGACTGAAGGAAGGACAACCCAGAAACTGCTCCATCTGGGAATCCTTTCCACATTCAATCATCAAATCCAGACACTATTGTGGATGCCAGCAAGTGCTGGCTGACAGGAGCCTGATATAGCTGTCTCCTGAGAGGCTCTGACAGTGCCCGACTAATACAGAAGTAAAGGCTCATAGCCATTGGACTGAGCACAGGGTCCCCAATGAAGGAGCAAGAGAAATGACCCAAGGAGCTGAAGGGTTTGCAGCCCCTTAGGATGAAAAACAATATGAACTAACTAGTACCCTCAGAGCTCCCAGGGACTAAACCACCAACCAAAGAGTATGCATGGTGAGTCTCATGGCTCCAGCAGCTTATATATAGCAGAGGATGGCCTAGTTGGTCATCAGTGGGAGGAGAGGCCCTCGGCCCTGTGAAGGCTCTATGTCCCAGTGTAGAGGAATGCCAGGGCCAGTAAGCAGGAGGGGGTGGGATGGTGAGTAGGGGGAGGGGAGAGGGAACAGGATTTTTTTTTTCTTTCGGAGGGTAAACTGGGAAAGGAGGTATCATTGAAATGTAAATAAAGAAAATATCTAATTAAAAAAAGGAAGAAAAAAAAAAGAAAATGTACATCTTCTACAAAGTTACCCATAAATGACATGAGGCTAGGCTTTCCTAGAAAAATATTAAAAACTGAACAGTGACAGAAAGTGTTAAACCACAGTTTAACCTCTCCCCTGCTACCCATTGACCCAGCTGTCCCCTTCTCCTCATAGTCTCAGGGACTGCTGGATGGCTGGTCTCAGGAATGAATGACAGGGAGAAGCAGGAAGGACCCTCTGAAACTCTTGTTCTGAAGTGAGCTATGAAGGGCTGTGAAGGGCTGTGTAGGACAATGCATGTGGAGAAAGTGCTCTGTGGCAGCAGTGGAGGCAGGCTCTGGGGCTGTACTTTAGATCCTCTTTACAATGGGGTGCAGATCCCACCTCAGCTATCATTATGGTGGTGGCATTTTTCAAGTGTGACATCTTGGTCTAGGAAGTCAGTAATTTTTAACTGCCATGCACTTAAATGGATTCTGACAGTCATAAGGTGATGGAGCCAATTAAACATGACATGTTTAAAAGATGGCAAAAGGTGTTTTGTCAAGTCTTTGAAACATGGAGGAAATGAAATAGGTGCAAATCCCATTCCAGAGGGGAAAAGCCCACACTAATCTTTTCTATGTCCAAACAAAAGAAACATCCAGGAAGGGGTCACTGGGGTCTTTGAGGTTTCTATTGGAGCCTGTCCTCTTACCCAGACCCTACTCCTATGGGTTTTTGTTCCATCTCACCACTTGCTTCTCTGTGAAGTAGACATCAATAGCCTTACCATTTACTTGGAGTTTTACTCATGTGACAAGTGCAAATGACTGCTGTCTCACAGCAAGGATCATTTACACTATAGAGTGGAATCAGCTTTTAAAATAGGGCCTAAATGCCTTTCTAATTGCAATTGCAATGACAGTTCATGGAGACAATGACACTGTTGAAATTATAAGGAGCTGGTGAAACTCTACAACTGGCCCTTTTTGAGTGGGTAGGAGGGCTCTGAGAATTGACAAAGTTGAAATATTTATACAGTCTTGGGGTGAGGACTGGTAATCGGGTGAAGATTTAGAACAAACTGTCTGTGAATCTCACCTGGATCCTGCCATCTACTGGAGCAGTGCATTGTCATGGAAAAGCACACTAGAATCAGAATACTTGGCTCTCAGACTCTTCTTCTGGTACCAGACAACTAATAAACATCTTTGATGCTCTTCTTGAATCTATGGAAATTCTAGGGATGAAGTATTCCATATACAGAAGAACATCAAAATAAGCAGTATTTGCTTCTCTTCTAAGAAGGGTTTGGGATATTTAGAAGAGGTTCCATAGCTAATGGAACTGAGCAGAAGGCAGAGAGGTTGTAAATGTTTGCCAAGAGACTTCACAGGACAGTGTTCTTCTGTCCTTGTGTCCTTCCCAGTCTGCAGTCATGAATCTTCTTTACAGAGCCCCATGTAAGTCTGGCCTCCATCATGTACTCCTGATTGACACGGGAAGAAAAATCACATAGCATCTCCCTGCTCTCTGATAACCCTTGTAAGCCTCTTTCGTATTGGCGGCCACCAGTCAGCCACTCATAACGAGAATGAGGATTCACAAAGCTATGTGCTAAGGTGGGGCTGTTCTTAGTGGGATGTGGTAGATTATGAGGAAGCTAAAGTCTTTCTAATTTGGGCTGCTATTACAAGTCTCAAGATCTCATCCACCTCACCTCCTCCTTCTGGGCTGTGTTCAACCAGTCTGTAAAGTGAGTAGGTGTTGCTAATATGCAGAGTTGTTGCTGAGATCACAGAATAAAAATGTACATAAATTAATGACCTAGCTCTTAAGAGGCTGCTTATAAAGGCTGAATGCCTTTCACTTTCCATGTGAATGTATTCATACGTATACACATGTGTACATATACACTTAGTCACCTTCAAATTCTACTTACAAACATGTCCTTGGTTTTGGCTTGCATCAACTACCACTTTGTACCTCTTAGGAGGTCAACAGTAGATCACTTCCATCTAACTGGCAAAGGACCCTGAGCAATAGCAAGCCACACCTTGATTCTACCCACTCAAGTTCCATAGCCTAAGTAAAACCAAGAGTGCTGATTCCAAAGAAGAAGAAAAGAGAAGTGATCTATGGCTTTGTAAATTATAGTTTGAAGATGGAAGTTATGTTAACTATTGTCAGAACTCATGTTAAGATTTTGCTAAGATTGAAATGCTGTAAACTTTAGTAAGACTCATTATCCCAGGGATCAAACAAAGAGATGACTCTGGATTAAAGGCATACAAGAGAATGTTAGCACAGATTTGGATAGGAACCATTTCTGAAAGTCTCTTTGCTACAGTTTCTAGGTCTGTCTCCAGGTTCTCCTTGCCTCTCAAAAGCATGCTCTGATTCCAGTGTCCATGGAACTCAGTGACAGGCTCAGGCTTGGGTGCATTTCCAGGAAAAGTAGGATATGGAGCAGTATATACACGCTTTCTGGCTCTGATCCCTGACCACCCAGGAGCCTGGGCTGGGCTGGGTTCCTGCCTCAGATGCTCCCTCCATGTCCTCCATCTCCTCCATCTCCTCCATCTCCTCCATCTCCTCCATCTCCTCCAGCTCCTCCAGCTCCTCCAGCTCCTCCATCTCCTCCAGCTCCTCCAGCTCCTCCAGCTCCTCCAGCTCCTCCAGTTCCTCCAGTTCTAAGAGGATAAAGCCAAATCCTGTTCTTTGTCCCAGTTCACTTCTGCCCTACTTGTCTATAGGAGATGGCTGTCTTACATACGGCTCTAGCCAGTGGTGGAAAAATCACTTCACTGCTCTGCCTTCGGTAGACCACATCCCTAGGCACTCATATTCAGTCATTGCTCAAAGGTCTGCTGTGTGTTTAAGCCATTTCAGTGTGACCATGTACAGATGTAGGCAGTGATTTTCCTAAACACTTACAAAAGTCTATTCAAAATCCTGGAGGACTTCCTGTAGCTATAGAAGCCTGCCCCATACCCTAGGGCTCATTTGCTCATGGTGACCCCTCTTAGCTGGCTGTCATTGACTTGTCTTCTGATCTTACTTTTCAGTATCTCCTATGCAGAAAACCCACTTATATCCCCATCCATTCTGTGTGTTGGCTCCTTCCTTTAACACATATATAGTTCTTTACAGAAATGCTGGGATCTTTAGACCCCATTTTTCGCCAACATTCTCAACCTATCTGCCATCCTTGACACTCCGCAGGAGTAGTTATCTTCCAGTGACACTTTCCACTCATTTTGTCAAAGTCCTCCTCAACTCCTGCCTCTCTGCAGAGTTTTCCAGGCATACAGGTGTCCTGCACCCCCTCCCTGGAGTATTCAATGCAAAAGAATTCTAGCCTTTTTCCTGATTCCCCAATAGCAGGGAATCACTCTCGTGTGTAGACTGGTAAGCACAGAAAACCTTGTATTCTTCCACAACTTGAGGATATAAGACTCCTTAAACAAAATCAGACTCAAAATACTTTTAGGCGGATCCTTCTTGAGTAGCAAACGGAGTCCGCAACTCAGTTGGAGCTGGCAGTGCTCCTCCGGGTTTTACAGTGCTGTAGAGTCACATATCTGCATCCTCTCAGCAGGAATCTGGATCGCACATTGCATTGTGGGAAAGAAACCAGTAGTTAATACCACTCCTGGTAATAATTAGCATTCACATTCCCTGCATGCTGATTACAGTAGGAAATTTTTTGCATCATTGTCTTGTATCTTCTTTAGAGCGGTTGATCACAGGGCCCTTTCCATGCAAAGACAGGAACTGCCAAAAGAGCAGATCACACTGGAAATAAAACCCCAGTCTTTCTAAGGCAGGACCCACCTACTGGGTGTCGGCCCTGCTTCTCACAGACAAGCCTGCTAATGCATAGTGGGTAGAGTGTGGAGCTGTAGGTGGCTGCCTGAGATGTGCCTCATGTTTGTCCCCTGCCTAGCTGTGAGATGTGGGGTGCACAGCTTCACTTCTGCCAACTTCCTGATCCCTCTAGAGTGAGGATTCACGGGCTGTTCTGAATATAATGGACAGAAGTGCTGCCTAACTCTTCTGCTTTTTGTCTGTCTCTGAGCTAAGGCTGTCACAACCCATGCAAGCCTGGTGCTGTCTGGTGAGGAGGTGGGTGTGGGTTCCCCAGCTTTTCCTTCCCTGAGAAGTTTCTACCTCATAGCAAGGATACAAGTAAAGAGGAACTAAGGCATAAGAAGGAGATAGAGCAGGCCTCCCCAGACTCTCTTCCTGCATGAGAACATTGACCCTTACGTCAAAGCCGCAAGCGCACACCTAGGGCAGCAGGATTGTTGCACACACACATACACACTCACACATGCCTCTGTTGCCTTGCCAGATAACAACTTCTTCAAGGACTGTCTGAGAGGGCGTCTTCTTGGTCACACTGAAGTCATAATTTCTGAATGACACCATCAGAGTGACAGAGTTGGAATTCTGGTCTGCTCCCTTTCCTCTAAGCTCAGGCTGTTTTTCCAGCCTCTGTTCAGGACCATTAGCTGTAAGTCTTCACAAATGCCCCTAGATGAGGATAGGCTGCTTAACTGCAGATTTTCCACAAAGAACAAGGTTTCAGAAAGACTGAGCACAACAAAAAGAGAGGAAAGTTCTCTAAGCTATCTTACAGTGTCAGTGAAACCCACGCCTTAACCCACTTCCTCCGCATATCAAGAACTCCAGCTATTTATAGCTAGCAGAAATATTGAAAACATCAGTGGCCCACCCTGAAATCCTCATGTCCTCAGGCATTTCTATAGGCCACTCGTTCTCAATATGTGGGTCATGACTTTTGGCGGGGGAGGGGAGCAATCCAACAATCCTTTCACAGGGGTTGCCTAAAAACATCTACATAACAGGCATTTACATTACTATGCATAACAGTAGCAAAATTACAGTTATGAAGTAGCAATAACAATAATTTTATCGTTGGGGGTGACCACAACAAGAGGAGCTGTATTAAGGGGTTGAAGCATTAAGAAGGTCGAGAACCAGTGCTGTAGGAAGGTTGACAACCTCTGCTGGGGCCACTTGCCACCACACTACCCCAGCACTTAGCAGTACAGAATACTGTGTTGCAGGAAGAATCCCTCCAGTGTGAGCACCGTTCTGTTACAAGAACATAGCAAGTGGCTTTTCAAAAACAGCTGGCCACTTGGCTGTAAATAAATCAAGGATGTAAAACTTACACACAGGATAAGTCACCCACTGTGGTTCATTACCAAGGTCCCTGCACTCCAGGCCCCAGTTGGCTGCAAGTTTGACCTGCACCTCTGTTGATTCTCATGAGGAGCCTAGCGGATCCTCTCTTTTTTTGTAGATGCTGATGCTTAGAGGAGTCTGTCTTGCACATCTTGCAGGAGGTACCAGCAAGCTGATTTTGGTATATAGACCACAGTAAAAGACAAAACCCCCTTATGCTGCCTTACACTATCTTGTGTCTGCAGCCCAGGCTCTCTGGCCTTATCTGTACCATTCAGAGATGTTGGAAAGGGCTTTGGTCATCAGGTTATCTATAGCTACTAGCTTCTCAGCCCTCCTCCTGCCCAGCCTGTGTACTTTCCTGTTCCTCGGATAGGCGTCCCACTGCTTGCTTGGCGTCAGGCTCTGGTCACAGGTCCCTCTAAGGACTAAGAACCAGACATCAATATAGGATAGATATAACACTCTCCCATCAGAAGCCTCCCAGGTATATGTGAGAGTCTGCCTCACTGTGGCTGAGTGCTTGTCCATTGTGCTCAGGTCCCTGGTGGGCCTCTGATTAACAATGGGCTTCTCAGAGAAGTTGGCCACTTGTGCTACAGAAATAATCCTAAGTGTACCGTCCTCATACTCATGCTAAGTAGCCTGCAGAGGTTCAGTGACAGGACTGCTGAGCTCCAGGCGCTCCCTGTCTGGTTGTATGTCTGACCAGGCACCAACTTCTCTTTACCTTTGTAACCTGGAATGATGGTGTCTTCCGGGGGCCTCTATGTTCACATTCTTAGAATCAGGAAAGCTTGCTGCATAAGGAGCTCCCTGGAAAGGAGGTAGCTGTATCTCGCATAGTACTTTCACCAGAAGCTTTTCCAATCTGTATGCAGGACTATCACCCTTGACCTCATTGTACGTCTTTAGCTGCACAGCGAGACTGGCACCCTCACTTCACAGATAAGGAAAGCAAGTTTCGCACTGACCTGTTCAATACACAAGTATTCTGTTCCATGTAGATCAACCCTGACATTCGTAAATGTTGGCTATCAAAGGATCCCATGTGTCTGCATATGGAAGAAACTACAGAACTCTGCTAAGACCTGATGGTCCTAAGCATCAGTCAAAGCTGTACAGACTGTCAGCCCTACCTCCGCTCTTTCTTTTCCAGGGAGGCTCCGCACTATCCCCTGCTGCAATTATCAGCCCAGATAGGGCCCAACAGCAAGCTGCAGCCTTGGCAAAGGAGGTTGGATGCCCTACCTCATCCAACCAGGAAGTGGTATCATGTCTCCGCCAGAAGCCTGCCAACATTCTCAATGATGCTCAGACCAAGGTGGGTGCTGGTGTACAGATTGGGGAGGGACAATCTCTTGTCTTTACAAATGTAAGGTCCAGGCCTAAGAAGGAGATGTGATGATTGTCTCCACTAAGCTACTCACCCAGTGCATGACCAACTAAAGATAAATTTGTCTCCTGAGTTCCAGTCCTTGCAGGAGCTACAGGCTACAAAGGAACATCCAAGACTGCTAATGAAAAACATGTTTCTATGCCATTTGGAAGTCTTATGTACAAAGTGGAACCCATAATGGAAACAGAGTTGAGAGATGACATGAAATATAACTTGAGAAGGGTAGGACCATAGAGGTACAAGATCAAGACACAGACCCTTAGATCAACAGCCGGGCATCCTTTCTACCAGTATAGACCATGCGCTCAGCCTGGGTCACTGGCTGCCTCTGATGGTAAAGGAGGCATGAGCAGGCTTGATCCATATAACAAATCCAGACCCTAAGATGTGAACTAAGTCTTGTCCTCATCTTCACCTATGCTGTTTAGTGTCACCTGCTACAGACTTTAAGCCCTTCCTCTTCTTCCTGTTCCTTCTGGGAACCTCTTGTTGCTTCAGGGTAGGAGCTCTGGGAAGGTCTCCTGGGTTTTAAGCCTTGCTGAGGGGGGGATTTGCTACCTAGCCACTGTCATTGTCACAGGATGTCCTGCTTGCCTGCTGTCCTGTTCATTTGACTCTTGCTTGCCACTAGGGCCCAGCTGGAGGTAGAGCATGAACATTCATGTTTTAGATTCCACTAAGCGAAGCAATGTGAGAGTTCTACAAAAAACAGACATTGTGAGGCAGAATTATGGGGCTCCAGAGGTAAAGAAAGACTGGGCTTCATCTTGCAGAGTTCTTGTCACAGAGGCCTTTCTAGTCTCTGTCTCTGTTCAGAGCCATTATCTCTTTGCTACAATTGTCAGCTTCAGCTGCACACTGAGATTGTAGTTTTCTAAAGAGAAACTAAAAATGCATGCAAGTAATGACCTTCATTCTCACCCTGCAGCTCTTGGCTGTGAGTGGCCCTTTCCACTATTGGGGCCCTGTGGTCGATGGCCAGTACCTACGTGAACTTCCATCCAGACGGCTGAAGAGGCCTCTGCCAGTGAAGGTGGATCTACTCATAGGAGGTTCCCAGGATGATGGGCTTATCAACAGGGCAAAGGCTGTGAAGGTAGGTAAAGGGAGGCAGGGTGAGACCTTTGCAGCCTCCTGCTGGAATACTAGGTCAGGAACTACTGACTATTTCTATGGCTGACACAAGACTGTGTACCAAGGCTACAGGAGCCTGAACGTAGTCATGGGGGAAGTTGGGGTCAGAGCTAAGTAAGACATTTACAAGAGGTGACTAATACAGATATGTCCACAAATTGCAGGTGTGAATCAATCACTCTGAATTGCTTAGAGTAGAAGCTGAACAAGAGCTTTCAGCCTCAGGGATACCTCACTATAAACAAAAAGTGCAGCTCTTCCACAACATGTGTGCAAGGATATTTTTCACAGTGCTAATTGTTGCAGGAAAAAGTGGGAAGAAATCCAGATGTCTGGTTGACTAAATTAAGATACACTCCGACTGCTAAATCTTATGCAGCTATTAAAAACATGAGCCTGATCTCTCTGTGTGCTTGAGGGATGCTTGTGATAGGCTGCTAAGTAGAAAGCAAAAATGTAGAGAAAAATGGAATCGAGTTAGCACTGTTTAAAAAGCAAGTACGTGCACATATGCAAATGTCTATATTTGTGTGTTTCTTCATGAAAGGATCATAGTGTGGACAGATCCCCCACGCAGTTAACATTGACTGCCTCGGGAGTTGTAAAACAGAATAGCTTAATCTCTGTTGCTATTCTCTCCACAAACACGATAAATTACGCAGAATATAACTTTTTCCTTGCAATATCTCTTTGTGAGAGAGGACATGGGATCTTTGGGTAAGAGACTCTGTCCTCACAATGCTAACTCTGGAAACATGCTAAATACTTATCCTATCTCTCAGTCATGAAAGGAGAAAGAGGTACTATGAGTGTCGGCTGAGGGTTCATCTCAGGCAGAGACCATGGGGAAGTGAGGGCCACCCTAGCAGGTGCTTCCTTCACCACCTCTAGTAGTTGAAGTTCCCCCACCAGTGACAGAGGTAGCCTCCTACTGGTAGACATGGGCTATGATGGATCAGAGCTCAGCCCAGGTCCAATTCCTCAATTATGCCAGCTAAGCATAAGAAGGCTGCTTAGCTGTGTGGCTACCAGGGGCTTGTCCTCACTAGCACTGTCCCAGTGGTGTTTTGGGAACTTTCTGTCATTGCCAAAGGACTAGAGGACCAAGAATCCTTCCCCAGTGTAGTACTTCATTTCTCCTTGAGTTATCTAAGGTGTAGGTAAAATTGCCTTTGTTCACTCATAAAGGAACAAGGTGGCATATGGTAGGAGACTCATTGCTAAGCCAGCCCTGCTGGGAAGGTCTGCATGCCCTGGAGGCCAGAACAGAGAAGTCAGTGCACATGTTCATACTTCTCCAGCCCCCACCCACTAGGAGCTAGGCCTTGGCACATTGCTCACTGATCACCAATTTCTGTCTCTCTGGTCACCCACTTCTGACTTGCTGAGTTCTTGTGTACTCTTGTGTCTAATGAGCACACCTGGTCATTGCTTGCCTAGAAGATGGAATGGTAAAAGCAGTGTTTGATAGAAAGCCAGAGCCCTGTTTTCTATACCAGCCCATGAGGAGAGGGAGTGTACACCTCCAGCCTAGCTGTTCATTCAGACTTTCCTCCAGACTGCTACCAGAGCCAACAGACTGCTGAGCATCTTCACTTAGATGCCTATAGCTCTCATCCTTAGTTCATAGGGAACTGCTGGGGCCACTCATGTCCACACTCAAACTCACATACCAACCACAATCCTTCCAGTGTACCCCTACTCTCAGGCTTAACAACAGTGGCATCAAGATTCGTCTCACTTTCTCTCAGTCTACAAGCCTTCTATCAGCCAGTCCTCTCAAGAGTCAGAGCTATATTCTGACAGTGGCCTCCAGAGATCTGTTTAATGGAATCTGAATTCACTCCCTTTTATGCCCTCCCTGGTCACCTTGAATGGCCACAGCAATTCCATGTCTTTGGTGTTCCTTAGCTAGGCTTAAGGCTGAAGCATGTGCTGTTTCCTCTCCTAGAACAAGTGCTGTTCTCTCTCCCCAAGCTTCACAGGTCTTATTTTATTTGGGGTCATGTCTGAGACCCTAAGCCCAGGCAATCACCACAGCTAGCTGAGCAGGACACACAGCATGAGTATATAATAGCACCTACTTGCTAGGGAAAGTGGACCAGTTACTTATGGTGTCCCAGGTGTAGAGCTGGTTATGGTCGACATCACCACCAATGGAATTTCTGGCCTCTAAGAGGTAATGCTAGATCAGAACATAGATAATCAACAAGCCAAGCCTGTAGAAATAGATAGATGCATGCTATATGGAGAGGAAGCATCACAGCCCTAAAGACAAGAGGTAGGGTGGGGATCATTACCCACAGTGGCACTGCAGCTGGGGAAAACTGAGTGAGAACAGGACAGATCCCCTCCCTGGCCTTCTGTCAGCAAAATTCAAAAGTCCTGAAGCATTTGCATTCCCCAGAACCTGAGACTTAGTTTCTCTATCTACAAATTGGGAGAATTTTCAAAGACATCCTGCTGAATATGCCCAAAGGACACAAACATACTCCACTGTCAAGAAAATAGTTGGACCTGAATAAATGATAGATATTTTTATACTTAACTCCTTAGTAAAATAGTTAATAGCCCTGATACCAAGAAGAAATAGAAAGGAATTATAGCCTCTGAGTCATCTGACCTCGGGACAGTTTTCCAAATCACAGCAAAAGTGCATATAGACACTAAAACAGACACACACATTTCTTCCTCATAGCAGCTACATAAATGGCAGCTGGAGGCCAGCCCACAAACACACACCATCCAGGAAAGGAATAGGTGCCTCCTAACCCTCATTCAGACCTCAGTACCAACTATCCCCTCAGCACAGACCACCAAATGTCCTTAGACCAAAGAGGGTGGGTGGGAAGGACTTCATCAAATCCCAAAGACTCTCACCCTGCCCCCCAGGCCACCATGGTCCACCCAAGGAGTCCTCATGACACCCAGAGACATACCTGAGAGGACGGGGGCTACATAGATGCCTGGGAAGGTAGAAAGTCTCTGCTTGCTTAGAATGATCTTATTTCGGAAGTCGAAGCATTCTATTGAAATTCTTCACTGGTCTCTGAGATGAGGAGTTAGCCCCCTCCCTTCTCCTGACTGCTGAAGTTGACAGTCTGTCTGCATTAACCAAGACTAAATTTGCATTATCAAAAGCAGGGTTTTTTTTTCCAAGATTCACAGTTCTGCTTCCCCTCCAAGCATCTCTGAGGAAGACAAGAAAATCCGAAAGCTTAGTGTAGCTTTCTTGTGCCCTGGGCTTAGCTAGGAGTTGGCCTCATTCAAGAGCAGGTGCAGTGGGGGCCTGTGGAGGGGGGGGATGTCTGAGAGTTGGAAAGCTGCACCTGGCAGCCAAGTCTTCGTTGGCATGAGCCCTGGTACAGCAGTATCAAATCCTTGCTAGCAGCTCATAGTAAGAGGCGGATGCAAGAATCCTCAGTGTGTGTGTGTGTGTGTGTGTGTGTGTGTGTGTGTGTGTGTGTGTGTGTGTGTGTAAGAGACAGAGACAGACAGACAGACAGACAGACAGACAGACAGACAGACAGACAGAGAGGCTTCTTGGAAAGAGGTACCATTACCCCAAATTCTCATGCTAGGTCTGACCTAGGAAAAAGACATGAGTGGGAAAATTAATCTTGATTCCTAGTTTTGACCATGTGGTTTAGACAAGTTGCTTAGCCAGTCAGAGCTGAGGGTATTCTAGCTTCTAGGTAACACAGTGAGCCCTGTCTGTCTTCCACACATCTAAGAATGGAGACTGCTCCCACCACGGAGGGACTCTGTGGGCCTCCAGCTCCAGGATGTCCTACCTAATATTCTGTGACCCTCACATCCTCACTAAGACCCAGACCCTCAGAGCCTGACATTCCATGTCTCCTCATCTAGTGCTTCGGAGGCTAAGACAGGTTTCTCTTGTAATTTTTAAAAGAAAACAATAGGAGAATATTTTGTTAGACACTTGATAATTCTACCACATCTGATAAAAGATTGGCCATGTCTCATAGCTCTATAGTAATTAGTGAACAGTGGTTCATGTGTGACTTATGTAAGCATCCCCAGGGTTTTATTAAATACCCCATTGCTGAGTATTCTCAGCTTTGGAGGAAAGTTCTGAGCACCCAGATAGAGCTCCTGACTTAAAGAGTTCACTCAGATAAGAAACAATGATGCATAAACAAATGCACTAAGGGTCTTGAGAGGAGACCTAGGGAAAGTAGAGCCAGAGGGCTACAAAGGAAGCAGTGAAAAATGAGACACACTTTAGGAGTGGACAATGACAGCCTAACAGAGGGGTCTTTTGAGTTAAAGCCTGCATGGGAGAGGGAGGAGAGACAACCACAGAATGGACATCTGAGGATAAGGAAGAGAGATAGAAGCCAGAATGGGAATGGGTTGTCTGCCAGATGAGGAAGGATATGTCCTGGGTACCTGGAGAGTAGTAGAGGTAGCAGAGGGAGGGGTGGGGGAGGAAGATGGAGAGAGAGAGAGAGAGAGAGAGAGAGAGAGAGAGAGAGAGAGAGAG
>JADRCD010219445.1:11794-23494 GCA_019843815.1 Montemys delectorum
TACATGGCACAAAGAAGAGAAGTACCTTATTACTACAAAGTCTGAGGTCTTCCATTGATTTATTTATCTAAACTTTTAGGCCCGTTATAAGAAAAAATTCAAGAAGGAACTGGAACGATGCCAGCTCAGAAGGTAAAGGTCCTTGCTACCAAACCTCAAAACCTGAGTTCAATCCCCAAAACACGCATGGTAGAAGAAGAGAACTAAAGTAACTCCAACAAAGTGACATATCACCTATACAAGTGCACACCATGGCATGTAGATACCTTCCCTTCAGTACCAGAATTCATACTAAATAAATAATTGTGTTAAAAAAACATAACAACATAGAACCAGAATACAAATCGGTCTCAGAAGGGAGAAGCAACAACAACAACAAAAACAATAGCAGAAAGAGCTCAGTACGTGCCTGAGAAAGAAAAATCATGGGAGTCAGCCTGTGAAAATATTATGTCAAAACCATCTTCAGAAATGATAGGTTTCAAGATATCTGTTGGAAGCAGGACAGTAAGAAAAATGACATAGAATTTATTAAAAATGAACTAAAATAATGGTAAGAATAAAAACAAATGACAACTGTTGTCTCAGACTAAAATCAACCTAGTTTAGAACATTAAAAATTATATTAACTTAAAGTTAAGATTGCAAATACAGAGAACAAAGATCCAAGCAGTCTCAACAATGTTCCCTGAGGGTTTGGCAGAATGGCAGCTATACTTACAATTGAAACCACAAAGGAAGGCCTAGGCTGGATGTTATGTAACATGTTAGTTACTAGTTATGACTCAAACCACCAAGTGTAATAATGAGCAAGGTCTGTTGTACTACGATCTTCCTCTCTCCCAGGGATGCCTGGGCTCCACTAGCATGCTACCAGGAGGAGGCAGGTCAAAATCCAAAATCCAGAGTCTACAGTGGTTCCTGGTCTCCTCTCTGGGTACCCAGGTGCTGCTGGTATACAATCTGGAGAGGAAGTCAGGAAGAAGGGGTGCAGGGGGGTTGTCCAAGGTCTATGTTTTCTCTCAGGGAGTCTACGTGCAAGGCAGAATAGAATCCAGTCAGATGCCATGGCTACTTACATTAAAAAGTTAGGGGATTTCTCACATAAACATGATTTTTATGCTGGGATTTCATGAGCTGGTTGAATCAAGGACCCATACTTTATGAATGTGGTGCAATAGTGATGTAAGGATATTAATTGTATTCTCTGCTGCACTCTGTGATCCGAGGATCTACCCATGTGCTTCTCTCTCTCATTATGTTGCACACGCCTGCTGGAAGTCAGACGTTCTATGTGGAAAAGGTTTGAGGCTGTGGCAACACTCTTAGTCATTCTCAGGGCATTATTTTAACAGGTTTCCACTTGTAACTTAGGTAAGTGTGTTGGACTATTTGACTTAGCTGTAGTAGTAAACACTAGTTTTGCAAAGGGTAATTTATGAGCCTATGTTCTTGTGCAGCTTATAAAATATTTGAACAGCTGGGGAAACATTCTTAACTGAACAAAGAAGAAGTAAGGGGTAATTAATAACTGCAATAATTGTATATAAATGGGCCCAATAAAAGCAACAGAGGAGCCATTGAGTCTTATGGGAATGTTAAGTACATGCGGCACTTAGATAGCCTTGAGCTGCAGAGGAAAAAGAACTTTATATTGTATGAGTTGGCTTAACTAGAGATTGAATGAATGGTTACAAGTTTAATGGACCTGATGTAGACAATCATTTACAATATTAGTAACCCACACTTCCCCTCAAAATAATAGATTATTTTATTATGCTATGTAAATTTAGTTCAAACTCCCAGTTTCATATATACATTTAGAGATGTACCAAATTTCTTGACGTCTTTCTATCCATTGCAAAATAAGTTTGATATTCTACAATGTAACATCTCAGTAACTAGTAACAATTTTGAGATGGACTGGAGTTATTGCTTTGATGTTATCATTATCATTGTGTTTCAAATATTTAGATGACAGGCAGTATACTCAGCTATCAAGTATTGATTAAATACTACATTAATTTTTTGCATTCAATGCAGATATACTAAAATGTTAAGGATTATAGATTATAAAACAATTAATAAAATTTTCTGATAGTTCTGGAAATATTAAGCACTGGCATAAAAATGATGTTTACATGTCACATTATGTATATCTGCTATATTGATTCTCTACCCATATCTCACATTGAGTCATTTAGCATGTACTTCAGAAAAGTCATGTTTATCACTAAATCTAGATATATTATCTTGCATTAGTGTCTAGGACAGTATGGTAGCAGGGAAATATTCTGACAGGCTTCGGTATCACTATTTAGATATAAATAGAACAGCCTCTGCAGTGAACTACAGGAGATTAGAAGTTTGGTCAGCAGCTATCATACTGCTGCTGTCCTACGGAGGGTGAGGTAGAGTCTCCCATTTGGAGAAATGATGTTTACTTAGAGTCAGTTTCATTGTGTGCAGTACTTGGCATGGAGTTTTATCATAAGAAGGAATGGAGTCCAGAATAGTCAATGTATAGTTCATAGACATTAACAAGGGTTGCTGTGCATGTAATTTCTCATAATGCCTACCATGCACATAAGGGCAGTCCTGGTTGATCAAAATTCAGTTCTGGTCAAAGACTTAGATTTAAGAGTCCTGGACTGTAGCTTAAGTGTGTATAGTATTTTGTGACTAGCAGTTTGGATCATGCTTGTTAAAATTTTCTAATTGTGACCAGCTTCATTTTTGGATCTCTTATTAACAGCTAGGCTTGCCTTTATCTTCTAACAAGCTAGATTTTGAGGTTGATTGATAGTAATGAAATTCAGATCTTGCTTTCTCCTTTTCTATTATATTAGTTACAATAAGAAATGTAGTTGATAAGTGGGCCATCATAGTCTTCATATAGTATATGAAAATCATTTTGAAATTGCTTTCACTTAATAAGTATTGGCTCCAAACTCAGGCTTAACTTTTTTTACAGTAAGTGTCTACTACTCAACAATCTTGTTTTTCTTGTCTTTCTCTGTGTTCTGCATCTGTACTTTAAAAGTACCCTGATTTTCTAACAGTAAAGTGTCCTGGTTGGCTCATACTTCTTATTCTCTTTTTTTCAGCATCTAGAGTCCTTGGGATAACAGCACTACCAAATCTAAGCCAACTCAAGAGTCTTGATTGCATCAGATCCTCTAAGAGGGTCTGCCAACCACAGAGGTTGGTGATGTCATTCCTCCCCAGCCCCAGCCTTTTTGAAACTTCTTCCTGGAAGACATAGCAAGAATCCTGTGTGTTATGTTTATTATCTGTCTCTTGTAGGCTTCCATGCAGACTACACCTGACTTTTTCTTTAACAAATACATTCCAGAAATTTCAGGAAAATTAATTTCACCAGGTGAAGTCCAATTCAGATTTTTTTTTTTTGTTTAAAATATTTCTATTTCTGAGGCAGGAAAAAAGGCAAGGAAAAATATCCCCTTATGGGAAGGAGAGCATTGGAAGGGAGAATGGTTTCATCCAAGAATCTACCTGTCTTTTCTGCTGATGAAGGTGGGCAATTCCGATAGCACACTGATAGAGCCAAAATGTTTACAGGGACAAAGAACAGCTGCTTACTGAGGGCCAAAATCATGCAAAATGTTGACTTTCTAGCACTCTTTTCTCATCCCCAAATCCACAATAATGCCTCAAAAATGTGCCTTACACCTTTGTTTACAAAGTAAACTCTGTAATCTTTAGACCCCGTTGTAAGTTATACTCTCAGTACTGTAACTTGACTGAGAACAACCCAAGTTGGCTTGCCAGTTCTCATGTCTACTTCAGCTCATCTTTGAGAAACTCACACCCATGCTCCTGGTGTACTCTACTCTTTCCTTAGCATTTTTCTTTCTGTGTTTTATAAACTTCATCTCTATTTCATATTGGTTGTCACTGGTTTACCTTAAAATTCTTTACTGCATTGAAACTAGGAATCTGGTTTTGCTTGAGTAAATATCTGTATGAAGAATGAAAGCCACTTGGAATGACAGCCCAGGGTAGAGTTAGACAATTATTCTTGTCACTGCCAAAAGTCCTAGATCTATATATTCACCCACTGATCAGAATGCAAACCTCTTGGGTTAAATATACTTTTATTGATTCCTAACTACTGCCAATAAGGCCTTAAATTGTCAATGTACCTAAGTCAAATTATTTAGTGTCTGTTTTTTTTTTTTAACTTAAGTGGCATACTTTATAGACTGAAGAGAGTCTAAAAAAATAGGTTGTACAGACAACTTATGTTTATATGGCATATATATACATGTATATATACATACATGTATATATATATGCCTCCAAAGTATTATACCTGTATATGCATATACATGTATGTATATATACATATAATACATGTATGTATATATATATATACATACATATATTATATATATTCCAAAGTAGTTTTAAAAACATGATCTCGATTTAGTAATCAGTTCTTCTGGCCTGAAATGTGCTCATTTGTATGTGTGTGCAGTGAGGCTCAGAAAGGTTTGGCAACTGTTAGCAAAAAGATGATATGGAGGAGGAGTCCAAAAGCCATTGGTGATAAGTTTCTTTATGTGAGGATGAATTCTGATCAACAGTAATTAATTTCAAAGGCAGTGTCTGTCCTATTGATATGGATCATACCAGTAAGTAAGTTCTCAGATTACTACAGGAAGCTGGTGGATTATACAGTGTATGAAAATGGAAAACAGCCATATTCTGATGAGGATAAAACAATGATCAATAGTCAGAATCACTTTCAGAAAAAAAAATGCTATTTTCAAAGCCACATGATGTGAACTTTAAAATATTTACATAAACATAAGAACAGAAATCTCTAAAGCCATTCTGCATATATTTATTTGCTTTTTTTCTTTTTTTGGCTCTTCCATTATTATTAGCTTGTACAACTGAACTTAAATATTCCTTCAAATTGTGACTGAGTTCATGAACATTCATATTATGCCACCTTTTTTGAGATTTTTCTTACTCATATTCTAAATACAATTTCCTTTTGACCTTCTGCTAACGAAATAAACATCTAAGGTGCACTTTGGAAAATGAGTTTTGGCTCCATAAATAAATATCATGTATCATAGTATTATTGGAATTTTTGTTACTTTGTGATTGCTCTCAAAGTTTTGTGAGCAAATGTCATAGAGTCACTGAACACACTTACAAAAACAGAGGAAAATACTGTAATAATGCTCAAGAATATTTCCTGGACAATTGTAATTGTTACAGTTCCAATCTACACTGTCCCAAATTCTCCACTAAAAACATTAATCGTTACCTAACATTCTAAGTGAATTAATAATCTTTATAATAGGGCATTCATATATATGATAATTTTATGAATTTTTATGATACAAAATCTACCCTCCAAAAATATTTCCTGTCTTTCAAATTTAAATACAAATCCCATGTTTTACAATGATCTCATGAATAGAGATTTAATAAAAATATATATACATCAGAGAGTTTCCAAATATTTTTTTATTTCTCTTGATTATCACTTTTACTCATAGCAAAAAAATGTTATGAATACTCAAGGGGTTTTAATTTTTAAGCAATATTTTGAATATGTAAATAAGAATGTGATTTATCCTCCTGCCAATTGTTTCTTAGTCACTGGATTCCATTTAATTCACTATTGTTTGATCTTATCACAAACTAAAACAAGAATAACTGTTATAGAACAAAAAATTTTCCAGAAGGTACCTAAAAGTAGATCTATGAGCTTTGGTCAAGGATTCATGTTTGAATTTTGTCTCCCAGCCCTTAATTGTTTATTGAAAATAATACTAGAAAGAATCAGTTTTCATGTCTGGCTTGTCTTCTCTGTAACAATATGATAGATCAGAAAGTGTATAAAATATGAAGATTTATTCAGCTTGAGGCCCTGCAGGTTGAGGAGCCTATGCAGAACATTGTAAAAGGAGGGGAAATGTATATTTATGTACCCTTGCAATATCTTCAGACTGTGGCATACACGAGCCATCCGGAGAGTAAATTTTGAGGAAGACGGCACAGCCTCCCCTTGGGTCTGCTTTGCCGTACAGCACGGAAGCTGCAGGAAGTGGCACCTCACCCTTCTCTGCTAGTGTCTTCCCTGGCCTTTCCACACACACCCCTTTCACCCAATATTCTAAATCCTCAATACAGGTGTCCCTGAAATGTCTCCCCAACTAAGCTCACTTGAAATGACTTGCATAAAGATGACATTTGCCTAAAAAGAAACCTGGCCTCTGGCCTCCAAAAGGTCTCAGGATCATATCTGGGTCCCTTCCAAAGGAAAGAAGAAACTTCAGAGAAATACGCCACCCCATCATGGGGATCTCCCACCTACTTTCTTCTTGTAAACACTAGTGTCTCAGAATAGCTCTTCCCCTTTTACTCTTCAAAGAGGAGATTTGAACACCAGAGTCTCTTCCTTTTCTCAATGAATAAAATTCATTTCGTGAATGAATCTGTTTTAGTTTCATTAGGGTTTTGTCTTCTGAATTTTGACTGAGCAGCAAGAAGTACACACTTCAGATTCTGATCAAATCTGGGGTAGGTCTTCTACTGGTCAGCGGGCCTAGGATGGTGCTAAGTCTCACACAGCATAAAGGAGGCATGACAGTGGCAGGGAGAGACTGACTTTTTGTTTTAGATTTACTTGTTTATTTTATGTAGGTGAGTACATGGTTGATGTCTTCAGACACACCCGAAGAGGAGGACATCGGATCCCATTACAGATGGTTGTAAGTCTCTGTGTGGTTCCTGGGAATTGAACCGCATGCAGGCCTCATGCCTGTGGAGTCCAGATGGCTCAGATTCTGTGGAACTGAAGTTTCAGACAGTTGTCATGTCAGGGTTAGGAGTCAAACTCAGCTCCTCTGGAAGAGTAGCAAGTAGTCTTAACCACTGAGCCATCTCTCTTGCCGCTCGGGCAGATTTTCATGTTTATCTTCAGAAAAAAAATGTGGATTTATACCAGATTATGTGATAGTCTCTCTAATTCTAAAAATGCATACTTTTGAAATTATGCTATACTTCGACTCATAAAGATGGTAGTATTAGACCTGCATACTTTGATTCATAAAGATGGTAGTATTAGACCTGCTGTGTTCATTTTTACACAACATAATTCATATTTATTATAATTTCTTATTGAAATTTTAATATCTGGGTATTACAGTAATAAAACTGTTAACTAAATATGTAATGGGCAATATTGTTATGTTAACTACCTCCTTCACATTACTGTTATACATAATTTTTGACATCCATAAAGGTGATTGAATATTATAATAAAGTTTAATGCAGTCATAACATTTTTCAGTTTATTTCAGGTAACAAAATATTTTGTTCCAAGCATGAAGTAACAGTAGTATTTGAATATCTAGTCATGTATATGGGCTTCAAGCTGTCATATTTCATTAGAAATGTCCTTGGACTGGAAACTTTAAAACCTAGGTCTTCAGTTGACTTTCACATAACATTTAAAACTGTTTGAGTATAAGTAAGCCATGCCCTACATCTAGTTTCACTTTTTGTGGTATCCAGCTCACGCAGTAAGCATTGACAGAGACCTTCCGTAGTCTCAAACCCATGCGTGTAGTGTTGGAAGACAGTGGTAAGTGGGTAACATTTTCAAAATCTTAGTATGTAATTGTCATGTAAAATAAATACAGAGAACATTTAAATGATGATTGAACCTATAAGAGGCTGTGGTAATTTGAGTGAAAATGGCCCCATATGCTCATTGGCACTATTAGGAGGTATGTCCTTGGTGGGATAGATTTGGCCTTGATGGAGTAGGTGTGACCTCCATGCAGTAGGTGTGGCCTTGATGGAGAGGGTATGGCCTTGATGGAGTAGGGTGTGACATGTTGGACGAAGTGTGTCTCTGGGGGATGGGCTTTGAGATCTCAAAAGTTCAAGCCAGACCTATTGTGTCTTTTTTTTCCCCCCCTCTTACTTGCCGACCCAAGTGTAGAACTCTCAGCTATCTGTCCAGCAACATGTCTGCCTACATGCCACTATGCTTCCTGCCATGGTGAATATTGACTCAAACATCTGAAACGTAAGCCAGCCCCAATTAAATGTTTTGTTTTTAAGCGTTATCATAGTCATGGTATCTCTTCGCAGCAACAAAACCTTAACAGATGATAAAACTGACTTAAAAACAAAACAAGGATGTACTAAGTAGTAGAAAGGATGCTTAATCAGAACATGCCCCTTCCTATGAATGCACAAAGCCAGCTACCTCCTTGAAGGGAAGGGAGTTTATTCTAGACCCAGGTATGAATGACAGTGGGCCAGAGAACTAGATGCTGGCCTCCCAAATTTTATGTTCAACATGCTAACAGTTTGTTTGTTTATTTTCCCCCCATGAAGGTATTTTCATTCAAACTCTTTTTTCTTACATTATAGATTTTAATATAGGTATAAGACAGCAGGATTCCATATGGCTTTTCATAGTATTAGTACTCAACCACTCTCTTCCTCTTCCCTTACCCTTCCAGCCCTTCTCTGTTTAAACTAGCATTTCTAACTCCAGTATTCTAAACTCACAGTCATGTCTGTATTGGCTTGAATATGCTTGGCCCAGGGAGTAGGAGGTATGGCCTTGTTGAAGGAAGTGTGTCACTGTTGAGGTGGGCTTTGAGGCCCTTTTCCTACTTGCCTGAGGACAGTCTGCTCCATGGCTTCCTTTAGATGAAGACATAGAACTCTCAGCCCCTCCTGTACCATGCCTTCTTGGACATTGCGGTGTTCCCACTTTGATGATACTGGACTGAATCTCTGAACCTGTAAGCCAGCCCCAACTAAATGTTGTCCTTTATAAGAGTTGCCTTTGTCAGGGCATCTGTTCACAGCAATAAAACCCTTACTAAAAACAATGTCTCCTATATTCTATCATCTCCTCCTCTCTTAAGGCCTCTTTGATTCCCAAAAGGCCCGTGCCTATCTTTCTGGCCATTATCACCATGTAAAAATTAAACACAGAACTCTGAAATGTTCTATCTAGGATGTGCAAAGTAGGTTTTTCTTTCTAGGATTTATACCTCATTCAGTATAATATGCATTAGAGCAGCCTATGTTTTGGAGAAAAATGAAAGGATATGAAGAAGGACAAGGGGAGGAAAGAGGCAAGGGTAGTTAGGAACCAAGATGGTCTTTCCATTGACCCTGGGCATTATATACAAATAAAAAGGAATGTTACATAGGGAAACAAGACCTGAGTGGAAACTGACTGTGGAGCCAGGTTCTAAACTAATTCTCTGATCTCTTAGGAAGCCCCAGGTAGGGGCTGAAAGGTTTCAGTTTACTCCTTATCTCCAATGGCAGCCAGGAGAAGTATGGCTGTTCCTGATATTTCAAATTGTAAACTAGAGTTGGGGGCCAAAGTATGGGTGGGATTTGTAGCCTCATCCTAAAAATGTTCAAGCCCATCATACATATATCTAAATTTAGGCATGCCAAGGGTAGTAATTTTAGCATTCAGCTGGTTTACAATGTAAAAATGAGGTTTTCACAGATTTTGGGGGGGCTATTTTTAATTTTTTATTTCCTTTTTAATTCAGTTTATATCTGGATTACAGCCCTTCCCTGTACTCTCTCCTTCCAGTCCCACTCTTATAAGTCCCTCCCCTGGACTCCCTCCTCCTCTCCTCAGAGAAGGGGAGCATCCCTTTCAAGAATTTTAAGAAGCAGATTTAGTGTTGACTCATGCTTGGTTTTTGCTCAAAATGACATGCATACAAAAAAAAAAAGCCAATTATATTAAAACAGTGACCAAGGATGTATATCATTACTGTGAACTAGACTGTATGTACTTGTTTGTAGAAACAAAGTAGAAAAGTACACATTTCTGTACTTCTGACACGTAAGGAAGGGGCAGTGAATGCAGCGAGATGAAAAGTTGAAAACTTGGATTATTATCTTTACTATTATAAGAGTTAACATACAGAGGGACATGCCATTAAATATGAAGGTTTTAATAAGCATCCTGCTTTATAGGCCAATAGGGTATCAATTTATTTTCCAGCCCTGGAGACCCTGATATACCTGAGGAGACACCACATCCAAAGAGTTTAGCAGTTTCTTCCCAGAGACTATAGGGAGCAGATCACCCTCCCCTGTAGCCCCAAAAGAGGCTTTGCTAATCTTCTGCTTTAAAACAGAATTTGGTTTTCTTTGGGGGTTTATAATGGAAGACAAGGCAAAATTAAGGAAGCGTGGGTGAGAGTGTGTGCTAAGAAAAATCAGAACTCTCAGATATTACCTTTAGTTCTGATACAACTTCTAAGATCTTACTTGATAATTCAGTGTATGTGGTAGTAGATGCAAGATATAGTGTGTGTTGTACATAGATAGACATGCGTATGCAAATGTGATTACTGCATGTGCACATGCAGAAGTCAAAGTGGGACCTAGAGTTCCTTCTTCTGTTGCTCAGCCTTAGTAACTTGAGACAGGGCCTTTCACTGCCTAAGAGCCTCACTATATCAGCTATGGCTGACTTTTGAGCTCCTAGGTTCCAGCAATGTTGGGGTTATCGGCACACATAGCTATGTCTGACTTTTCCTATGGTGCTTAGGATTTAAACTCTGATCCTCGAGCTTGCAAGAAAATGTTCTTACCCACTGACCCATCTCCTTAGTCCCTAGTTGTGGGTGGGCCTGGTGCTGTTTGTACTTTGATGCTAACCCCACTCTCTTGGGAGGGGTTTCCGACAAGAAGTGAGTCGTGTACCTAGGTGATTTCTTGTGAACCAATCCCCTAATGAATAAAGGAGCCAATCACTGGGTGAGTAGGCGGGACTTCTGGGGTGGACAGGGGAGGAGAAAAGGGAGGAGAGGGTTAAGGGCCTTTTGAAATGGGGATAGCAGAAAAGCAAGATGTAGCTGCTAGAGTTTCCTGGTATCGTGGCTGATCCATCAGGATTTGCCCCCAGAAGAATCAGATTTAATAGAGATTATAAGATAAGGTTTTAGTTGTTGCACCCAGAGATTGGATTACCATTGTTTCTGAGCTAAGTTTGTGTGGTGTTTTTCTTCTTGTGGCGATTCGACTGGGTTCCAGAGAGAAAGGTACAGTAGCAAAGCGTGGGTTTACCTGATGTGCACCACAAAGGCCATGGGGGCTCCGAAGCATGGGGCTGGCATTGTAACGACCCGCCAGCATGAACCTAGTAAGCTGGGTGGAGAGATGTTGGAGTTCTGAGTCAGAATCTCCAGGAGATAAAAACAAGTCAGTAATTGCCCGCCAGTGAATGGTTGGCCAGGCTGCTGGGGCAAAGCCACAAGCGTGGGAACGTGCCAGTCGATTTTTAAATATTTCCCACAACAGCCCCTATTATTAATTTTAAACATTTCTTTTTAACTGACACGTAGTTTCTAAAAGTTACTAAATTTTTTTAATATTACTTATTTTATCATGTTTCTTTTGATACGATTAAAACAGGGTGACCATTCATGACCTTTAATTCCATTGACTAGGATTTCCAGATTACCCTGCAAAGAAAACAAAAGACAAAGCCGGGCTGTGGTGGCGCACGCCTTTAATCCTAGCACTTGGGAGGCAGAGGCAGGTGAATTTCTGAGTTCGAGGCCAGCCTGGTCTACAGAGTGAGTTCCAGGACAGCCAGGGCTATACAGAGAAACCCTGTCTTGAAAAACCAAAAAAAAAAAAAAG
>JADRCD010219446.1:0-12657 GCA_019843815.1 Montemys delectorum
GCATAAAGATATGAATCTCATTCACTCTGATACCTTAAAACTTTAGTTTGACCATACAGTGTTAAAGGTTTTTCAAAATGTCAGTAATTTCTCAACTATGAAGGCCAACAATTATTTAATTATTTTTCTAAGAAAAAATAATTATTGTCCAAAATTCAGTCCCTTTTTTTTTTCTTGGAAAATGAATAGTGGACTTGTCCCAGTTGAGTGTCTTTTTTAAACATGTCTGAAGATCTGCTTCAGGAATAAGGAAGTACTCTGTCTGGCCAGTCCCTTCCACTCGTCCAGTCGTAGAGGAGGCAACTGTATAAAGCAGCAGAATTGCCTGTTAGAAGTTCACCCAAGAGACTTTTGTGCTTCTGACCTTGAGGGTGATAACCCAAAATACTCCTACGTAAATAAATAGTACTTCTGTAAATATATAATGTGCTAACAGACACGGGAGAAGAAAGAAGTCACAGTGACAGCTGATTTTCAATAGACAAATGTTCCAGTCCCAGTTACTGATAGGTGTCAGAAAACACAAGTCATGCAGAAAGCATACATACAAACAAAGTTTTAGCCTTATGATTGGTTAAAATACATCCAACTAATTATTAGGCACCATAATTTATTCATATTTTTAAACTAATCTTGACCAAATTCAACTATAATTTACTGAGTTTCTAAATTTGTTGACATCTTCATTAATTTTCTAATTGAGAAAAATCCCATATTTATGTGACATCTCTTCTGATTCACTCAATGGAAGATGAAAACCTTCCTATGAATAGTACACACATCCTTGTAAGATAGGTTCATAATGTAACAATTTTTATATTTAAAAATTCTCTTTAATAACTGTGTTCAGAAATGATCAGCCTTTTAAGTCTCTGTGATTCGAAAAGTTTATTGTTTTCATGCGTTTAGTGAGACACTCACTTCACAGACATTTAAAAGAATATTTATGACATGGAAACAGAACTGGCCTCTTCATGAATGTTTTCATACCTTTTTCTCTTTTATTAAAAGAAGGTATGAGCATACAAGTAAATGTTACTATTACTATGCTACCATCAGCACTAGGTCCAGAACCACTCAATGCCACCTCTAAAGAACTAATCACTATCACAAGAATACAAAGCATTGCACTTATTTAATTGGAGATGTTGGCTGGCAAGCTGGAGCCCTTGCCTGTACTATACAGCTGTATGTTCCAACTCAATAACATCTGTATGAACAGACAGGCTGGTATGTTAGCTTTTGTTCCTATTCAAAACAGGAACACTTACAATTATTTAAAAAACGAGTAATTAGTAAAACTGAATTATTTAACACATGCAAGAAAAATAGAGATACTAATAATATTAACAAGTAGATTATTACTGAGGTTTTGAAGAAATATAAAGACAACTTGATTAAGAACATTTTTCTCATTGGAAAATATTTATTAACTCTAAAATTCTTAACATAAGAAAATACCCATGGCATAAAAAGTAGAAAAATCTATTTGAATGCCTTATGTTAATTCTCCTATAATTTGGATAAACATAAATATTGGTACTTTAACAGATTCACACTTCTTAATTCAAACAAACTAAGACTTGGAAAGTCTTTCATATGTAAATATGTACTTATTTACATTATATGCATATACTAACTGTGTGTGTGTGTGTGTGTGTGTGTGTGTGTGTGTGCGTGTGTGCTCCATGTGTTTGTCTCATGCCTGTGGGTAAGAGAGCATTGAATCAATTACAGCCTGAGTAAGAGATAGGGAAGAACCACCATGGGAAGCCTAGGAACAGAATCTGCATGAGCATCAGGTGCTCTTAACACTGAATATTTCTCCCACTCCTAACTCATTAGTTTTTAAGAAACCATTTATATATACACTGGTAGCTTACTGAAATGCTAAAATAGGATGTTTTTGAATCATTTTTATAACTTCAGTACTATAATATCATTTCTTCATTCCCTTGACTCTGTCTAAAATTTTCCATATTAGCAGACCAGCGTTGAGCTCTTTCAATTAATATTTTTGTCATTAATTGTTATTACATGTGTATATGTAGGTATATGTGCATATGTATTCTTAAATATATACTGTTCCCTCTAGAGAATGTTACTGTAAGTTTGTCTTTCTTTTCCATTGTACATTTTTAGCTAATATCTTCATTCTTTCTGTATTTTTCTTTCTAATTCATGCAATGGAATTGGCAGAGCTAACTATCTTAAATGTGTCTCTAATCAGTTAGGAGGTGAGCATGTGTAGGATTTGACATACAGTATTTGTGTCCATGAGTGCTTTAAATGTGAGGGCTATTACTTAATGAAGAATTCATGTAAAAAGAGTTTAAGTTAATTCATTATTTTTATGCATTCCTAAAAGTACAACAGAATGAAAATCCAAAAACTCTGTAATTTTAATCTCAAATTATATCAGTTTAAGTTCTAATTAGAAAAATTACATGTATATATGTGTACACATGTTATGAATTAAAAATAATTCAGCAATTCTGTCTTTGTTTTAGGGAATTAGTAAGCTAGGTATAATATTTCATATTTTCAAAAAAACCTTTACATATGAAGATTAGGAAATGTTCTCCAATTGGAGAAGAGTGGGATTTCCAAGCCAGAAAGAGAGGAATGGTGAGAAATAAATAATATTATGGTTGTTTATTAAGCTTATGTTATTTTATACTTACTTAACATTACATACAAATAAATACAAGTGTAAAGAAAAGGAAGTTACTAAAATTTAGCTGATTAACTTCCCATAAGATCTACAGACTAACAAAAACCCTAGTATCAAGCATGAGAAACCTCCTTTCATATGGCAGTTCCACGTTACCCTCTCCCCAAATTATACACGTTACCCTCTCCCCAAATTATAGACTATCAATGTAGCCCTTGATTACCTTTCAAGGCTTGATTGTTGGCTGCCGCTACTGAAAACTCCACACACTTAGGACATAGAACTCAGATGGTTCAAGCAGAATCTAACTTTAAGTCCTCTTCTTGAATTCTATCTCCCAGGGTAGCATAAAACCCTATGTAACTTCTCAAAGGGAGGCCAGTAATAAAGAAATCCTTCCTTGTTGCCATATCTCTGAACCATAAAAAATGGCTGGCATAGTGAGATATCTGGAAAGATAGAGTAACTGTTACTCACCTGTTAGATCTATGAGGGTGGACTTAAGACTCACACAACAGGAGGGAAATCAGGCCTAGTACTGGGGACGTAGTCAGCTTAAGAAAACTAATGAAGTTATAGAGCATAAAAATAATCAACTATTGTCATTATGCTGAACAAGAACAATTATCACTCTCTTTTCAAGGCTTAACAATTTTTTTATTCACCTTACATCCTAAATGCTGGCCCTCCTCCAGGTTTCCCCCTCACATAGTCCCTCCCCGGTCTTCTTCCCCTTCCCCTTCTCCTCTGAGAGGGTGAAGGCACCCCACACGCATCCTTCTACCCTGGCACATCAAGTCTCTTTTGAGCTATGCACATCTTTTCCCATTAATGCCAGACAAGGAAGCCAAGTTGGGAGAATGTATTGCAAAGATAGGCAACAGCTTTTGGGATAGTCCCTGCTCCAGTTGCTGGGGGACCCACATGGGGATCTAGATGCACCTCTGCTGCATGGGTGTGAGGGACCTAGGCCAAGTCCTTTTACATTTGCTTAGTGGTTCCGTCTCTGAGAACTCCCAAGGGTCCAAGTGACTTGACTCTCCAACATAATTCTTAATTATGTTCTAATTCTTATTCTTGTATTCACAGATAACTGTAACTAGCACACCTTATCAAAGAAGCCTCTCTATAACAAATGGAGACCATCACAGATAACCAAAACTACACATAATGCTGAGATCAAGAGATGTTAAATAGCCTAACACCAATGCAAATAACACAGCTCCAGGATCTTTGGGAGAGGATAGAACTATTGCAAGTCCACAACACAAGCAAATCTATTGTGGAACAAGTTATTCCTAGAAATAGAAGCATGACCAATACTGAATTAATGGCAATGCCAAATGACATGTTAAAGTAGATTGGTGAACTTTCTCTAGATTTCAAATTAATTGCCATAGCCCAAGAACTCTAGGACTAATGACTGTTGGGAGAATGAGAATTAGCCTGTCCCAGCGATGGAAACCTTTTCTGTTTACAGTTTGCTCATTACAGAGCAGTAAGCTCTTAAACAAAATACATATAAGCAATGTAAATGGGCTAATCAGGGTATCAATAGGAGATTTGAGTAGCATGAGAAAGGTTGGAGGGAAGGTACCTTGGAGGGCTCAAGAGAGAAAAGGGAAAATTATGTAATTCTATTTCAATTAAGATGTCTTTTGAAAGCACTTTTATGCTAATTTTTTCAAGAAATCACATGGATAGAGATTAAATTAAATTAACCTAAATCAATTTGTTAGTATTCTAAAATATTAACATATATTATTTAATTTAGAAAATGAAACTTGAGGGCATTGGAAGCTGCAGACTCAGGGAGGGAACCAGACCTGACCCAAACTAAAGCCCATGGAAGTTCCAACACTTATAGAAGACAGAATTGGAAGATTCAGCAGAGAAAGGATAAAAATCACATCCAGGTATGACATTGGCACAAGACATTCCACAACTCCAGGGCAGTTTGCAGATCTAGAAGAAAGGCTTAAGTTGGCTCAATAAAGTATTAGACCATCAAAAGAAATTTAGGGACACAGTCCTTTGGCCCTGAAGATCATTCTCACAAGGAAAATCTCATCTAAATCCTACAATGATTTAGTCTCCTTGTGATCGTTGGAACTATAGCAACCAAAAATATAGTGTAGACTTTAATATTAAATAATAATTAAAATAAATATAAATCTGTGAATGGAAAACTCAACCAAAAACCCACCTCCCTATGTAGAAGTTCAATTACATCAAAATAAACCAACCTAAACAACAAGGATGACACATCTTCCATCAAACTACTAATACCAAAGTAGTAACACTCAGAGGAACAATTTCAAAGAATTTGTTGATAAAGAATATAGAAAAAATATTAATATTATATTCAAAAACTTAAAAGAGACACTGATACTTTCCAAAAGAATAAAAGCAAACCATTAAACGATCTGAGTAAAACAATCAAAGATGTTAAGTATTGAATAAAGAGATGAATTTCTGATAATAGCTCAAATAGTTAAGATATTGGAAATGCAAAACTTTACAAACAAAATTAAAACTTCAGTGTAAAGCATTATCAGCTGAAGAGGTCAGAGTATCAGGGATCGGCAACATTAGAGGGGAACTGAAATTTAGTGAAATTTAATGATTAAAACAACAACTACAAGCAAGCAAACAATAATAACAACAAAACAGTGGAATAGGAGTTATCTGTGGAATTAGGAAAGGGCAAATCTTGAAAATTGTGGCATATTAGAAAAAAAAACATAACAGGGAAGAAAAATTTCAAATAAAAGCAAAGTAATTTCCCAAATCAAAGGAAAGATATTTCTTCTGAGGTTAAATATAATTATTTGCAGATGACATGATAGTATACATTAGCATATCCCAAAATTGCACCAGAGAACTACTACAGCTGATAACCTCAGCAAAGTGGCAGGATATAAAATTAACTCAAACAAATCAGTAGCCTTCCTATACACAAATGATAAACAAGGTGAGAAAGAAATTAGGGAACCAACACCCTTCAAAATAGTCACAAATATAAAATATCGTGGTGTAACTTTTATCAAACAAGTAACAGATCTGTATGACAAGAACTACAAATCCCTGAAAAAAGAAATTGAAGAAGATCTCAGAAGATGCAAAGTTCCCTCATGCTCATGTTTTTTTTACTATTACCATAGCGAAAATGGCCATGTTACCGAAAGCAATCTCCAGATTCAATGCAATCCCCATCAAAATTCCAACAGAATTCTTCAAAAAAAACGAAAAGAGCATCTTTCTAAACTTCATATGAAAAACAACAAAAGAAAAAAACCTATGATGACCAAAACAATTCTCAACAGTAAGAGAGCTTCTAGGGAAATCACCATCCCTGAACTCAAGCTTTAATACAATGCAATAATGAAAAAACAACAACAACAACAACAACAACAACAAAAAAAAACCAACCACCACCCCAACAACCACTGCTACCACCACCACCAACAACAACAAATGCATCATATTAGTACAGAAACAGCCAGATTGATCAATGGAGTAGAATTGAAGATCCAGAAATAAACCCACACACCTTTGGACATTTGATCTTTGACAAAGAAACCAAAACATACAATGAAAAAAAAAGAAAGCATCTTCAAAAATGACATGGATCTAACTGATATCTCTATATGCAAAAGAATACAAATAGATCCATATTTGTCACCTAGCACAAAGCTCAAGTCAAAGTGGATCAAGGACCTCAACGTAAAACCAGGTAAATTGAATCTAATAGCAGAAAGAGCCTCAAATTCATTGGCACAGGGGGAAATTTCCTTAACAAAATAGCAATAGCTCATGCTCTAAGATCAGCAGTCAATAAATGGGACCACATGAAGCTGAAAAGCTTCTTTAAGGCCAAATAAACCATCAGTAGGACAAATCAGCAACCTACAGGTTGGGAAAAAAAATCACTAACCCTACATCTGACAGAAAGCTAATATCCAAAATATCTAAAGAATTCAAGAAGTTAATTTCCAAAAACCTATATAACTCAATTTAAAAATGGGATACAGAGTTATACAGAGAATTCACAACAAAAGAATATAGAATGGCTGAGAAGCACTTAAAGGAAAATTCTAAATCCTTAGTCATTTGAGAAATGCAAATCAAAATGATCCTTAGATTTCACCTCACACTGATCAGAATGTTTAAGATCAAAACCTCAAGAGACAGCATATGTTGGTGAGATTGTAGAGAAAGAGGAACACTCCTCTTTTGCAGGTGGGATTGCAAGCTGGTACAACCACTTTGGAAATCAATCTGGTGGTTCCTCCGAAAATTGGAAAGATTTCTAGCTAAAGACCCAGCTATACCACTCTAGAAAATATTATTCTGAGTAAGGTACCTGGCTCAAAAGGACATGCAGGTTATGTACTCACTGATGAGTGGATACTAGCCAAAATGTATGGCATAGGTAGTATAAAACCCACAGACTGTATGAAGTGTAACAAGTAGGAAGGCACAAGTGAGAATATTTCAATTCCATTTAGAAGAGGACAGGAAATAATCACAGGAGTCGGACAGAGCAAGGGACTGGGTGGGAGAGGGGAGAGGCAGGAAGAAGGGGAACAAGATCTGGTACAGGGGAGGGGAACAGGAGAGAAGACCAGTGGGGCCAAGAGATAAGGAGCATCAGGGGTGGGGTGGGAGGAGGGGGATGCTCTAGAAATACCAAAGACCCTGGAGTTGAGAGACTCCAAGAACTCAATGCTCATTCTTCTCAGCAACCCATGGAATTTTTTCAAAATTTTCTATCCTTTAGGACAAGATTTAACAAACATAGGGATAATTGTAGTTTCATGTTTTTCTATCTGATTACAAAATAATAAAGCTAAGATTAAATAGTCATATAAACTACATAGAGGCACAAACTCATGAAGATTAATCAAAACTATTTAATGGTAGACAATAAAAACAAACTAAAAGAAAAGAATTCTAGCATCAAATAAAAATTAAGACAAGAAAAATTCAAACTTTATAGAATATAGTAAAGGCAAATATAAGAAGAAGTTATATGAAACTAAGTGAAAGTGTCAAATAGTTGTGGTTTCAAAAAATAAACTAATGATGAACAACAAAGCATTGTAATGAATGAATACGGAAAATGTGGTAAATTAACACAATGGAGTATAACAAAAATTATTTAATTTAGAAGTCACATGCATAAACTGTTTAAAAACAACCATTTACTTGTTTGTCTATAAATGACTCTGAGATTTCAATATGGCCATACTATAAACAAAAGAGCAATAATTGAGTCTTTGCATAGAGGAATAAATCATATTTGTTAGGTCCAAGAGTGTTTCGGTTTTCAACATAGCAAACAGCAGGGATTTGGCATTGCCCTCGTCCTTCTTCCTTTCTTTAACCAAATTTAAAAAAAAAAAAAAAAAAAGCCTATAGGGAAGGGATGCCTGTGGATGCTTTACATAGGCTTGACCTGAATGTTAGCGCAACAAACATCAACTTGTAATGTAGCTGATAACAAACTTGTAAAAACTATTTTTGTAGAGTAAAAATAACACATAACATAGTCTCTAAACACATACATACATACATGCACATGCACACACACACACACACACACACACACACACACATTCCTCTATTCCATGGAGACTTTAAAAAAATGAAATATTGTTATATTAAATCAAAAGTGCATTTTAAAAATTTAGTCGGGAAGTTTTTTACTGTAACAAACCACTGAGATAGTCAATTCATAGACAAAATGGTTTTGTTTTGACTCACTGTTTGTAGACTTAAATGTGTGTTCAGTTAGCCCCATTGCTTTAATACTTGTGGCAAGGGAGCACACCATACCATTAGGTTGTGTGAAACTCCTCATGTCATCAATGAGAACCAAAGAATAGAAGAAGATGCCAGGTTTCTCTGCTAAGGTATATAATACAGTGTCTACTAAAATAATCTGTTGAGGTTATATAACTATTGACACAAAACCTTGCAAACTTATTTTTTGAAGACTCTGCTACTTCTGAACAGATTCAATATTGAGAAAATATCACTAATGCTATAAATAGAATCCTAAGAATATATCCTTGTGCTTAGATATTCACCAAAATAATCACATACTTCATTAAAATTCTAGATGACATAATGAAAACTATATCAACATAGTAACATAGTACTAATAGGTTCTTCTCTTGGGACTTTGACCTCTTCAGTTATACATCTTTGTTTCAGTACAGTAGCAGGTATTTGCATTTCCTTGAATTGAACTAGATTTCTGGTCAGCTGAACTGCTAGATGCTGGTTGTTCCCAAGACAGAAATGCCCCTGTTTCACAATTAAGGTTATCTCACAAGCTAAATCATTTTGAATGTTTATGGTATCTACCTGATCAATATCTTGAAGTGGAATTGTTACTTACCTTGCACTTAGAATGTTATAAATCTGTTGTTTCTGATAAACAAATCCATTAGAAACCTTTGTGAGTGCATGTGTGTGTGTGTGTGTGTGTGTGTGTGTGTGTGTGCATGGTTATGTGTGTATTTTTAAATTAGCTTGCAAAAATATATTTTGGGTAATATTCTCATCATTTTTCTCAGTTTTCACATGCTAACTTACTCCATGAGGTTTGTTTTGTCCTCTTTACCCCATCACACTCAGTTTCTCTCATTTACTTTTCAGAGATACAGTTAGAAATAGTAAAAGAACAGTTGCATTATTGTATTGAGCTGTATGTATTCCAAAATCTCTGTTAATATTCAGTACTAAAAATCATTAGACATATGAAAATTTAATGATTAATTAATGTCTCTAATTAGTTTACTCCTCAATACGGTAACTGGGAGATTTAAATTAATGTGTAATTTTTTTCAAATAACAGTTTCATTTATTTCTTTTTTAGTACTCGAAAACTCAGGCTTTAGATAGTTCTGAAGGTAAAAAGTAAATATACCTCATTAATTGTGCTATTAAATTCATGTGTATATACGTTAATTTCAATGATTTTTCACATATGTAATAATAGAAGAGAAATATTTATTAGAATTAAGAAATGAAACTAATTTGATGTTGGACAAAATTTTAGTGCTATAAATAAGGACTTAAACCTAGGTTCCATTCTTAAGATATACATGTTGCAGTCTGGCGTTTATATCAGACTTTAAATTAAAATTTTGAAAATAAGTATAAAACAGAAATAGAATAAAAAACAGCTTTCAATCTGTACTCACATATTCCCATGTTCCTAAAATGTAAGAGACATAATTCTGACTGTCGATAGTTAAAAAACAAAAAACAAAAAACAAAACAACCCACTTATTTTCCCTTTTTTCTTTTGCCCTCTGCAATATTTGATATGCATAACAGAACTTCTAGCAAATATAGTATATGTAAAGAGAGCAACATGTTTATAAAAAATAACTTACTAGCTCTCCTGGCTCTCTTTTACCATGCTGTGTATTACTGGAAAATCTTCACTTTTGGATTCTAAATCCCTGTAAATATGAAGTCTTTCTCAATGGATGTAGTTTAAAAACTGAAAGTCTTAGCACTTGTCGAGAAGGGAAAATGAGCTAATACCCAAAAGGAAAAATTAACTGGTCCTATTACATAGACTTGAAGTAATATGTTTTATTAAATTAACCAGTCCACTTAGATAGATTTCCTTCTGTTAGGAGACAAGAATGACCATTATGTTTGGACAATGCATAGATCAAAAAATATGCTAATTTACAGTTGTCTGTCGACTTCTCTTGATTATTTTTCTTCTTTTAGTAGGCTATTATTTTCTCAAGAGGATTTACAAGTAGCATTCACTGGTCATGACAAACCTTCAATTAACTAGCTTTCTTGCAGTGTGTATTATTATCTCATTATCAAGTTGTCTTTTTGTTCTTTCTCTTTTTTTACTCTTTAATGTTATTTATTTATTATAATAGGCCCACACAAAATTTTCTTAATTATTTTAAGTGACACTTTTGTTAATCATGCATATTTTTTTTAAAGAAGCTAACCTAGAAATGAAAGGAATCTAATTTAAATTTGTTTGTCCAAAGTAAAGACTGAATGAAACAACTATTGATGTGGGGAACTGACATAGAAATTCTGGTTTTCCATTGCACAAATATACTTTTTAAGATCTGATTTCTTTTTTTGTTAAATCAAATTGTTACTCTGGAATACACTGCATCTAATGAATCTAGTTCTGAGGTTATCTTTGTTAGTGTTAGTATAAAATGAAAGAGTAACTTTTTATATATAGCATTACTTCAGTTGATTCTTATAGAAATTAATTTTGATACACAGAATACACTTGAAAAAATACTTTTTTTGCAATCATAGTGTTCCTAGATTATGTTATACCTTAGGAAACAGTGTAAATATTGCCAGATATTTGATCATACTTTGACCCCCAAAATTATGTTATTTACTGGAAAAACCTGTTTGTACTTGGTAGTGTCACTCTGCCTTAGCACACACATTTAATCCCTGTGGTTGGAATACAGACATGCTTTTAGTACATACATCTAATCCCAAGCAATAAAGGTAAAGTTAGTTTATAAAAGGAAGCACCCATGTTTGAAAGTGATGTGTAATTGGGTTCAAACAATGTGATGAATCAGAGAAAAAATAATTTGGGATAATATAATATGCCCAACTCTTGCAAAAATAGAGAGGCAAGAGAGGCTATTTAAAAGAGCACAAAGAGAGAGTGGAGGAGATTGTTTGTCCAGAATTGTTTTATAGTAACTGGTTGTAGAGGGAGAGTAAGGTAGACACAGGTGAAGGCAGCAAAAGCCAGAGAATGTAAAGGAGCCAGGAGATTAGAACATATTACCAGAGTTAGTATGAAGCCAAGCAGAGTAGTTCAGTCAGAGGCCAAGAGAGAAGCAAGATTGAATCAGTCAGCTTGGAGAGAATTTTGAGGCAGAAAAGCTGAGTTGAACCAGCCAGCCATAGCTCAGAAAGAGTAAAACAAGCATGAGCTTAGTCAGCAGTTAAGTGTCAGCAGCTGAAAATATTCTAATTCTAGATAAGATTGTACTGAGCCTAGAAGCTTCCAAGATTAGACCCAGGTTAGCTGACAATATGCTGAGGCAGTAAGACAATTACATCAAGTGAATAAAAGTTACTTTTACAGTAAAGTTTCTGGTGGTTTTGCGTAACACTTTTTTGTCACATATCAAAGACTTTAGCAGTATATACAATATGGCCATTGCTTCTTGTGAGGTTGTTTTGAAGTATGGAAGTGACCACAAGAATAACAGCATTACTACAACTTAGAAACTTGGAAAATACTTTACTATTTATTTTAAGGGATGAGGAATTTCTACACTAATAAGGAGTCAAATACTTAGACAAAAATCCAGTTTTCCAATGAGAATACTGAAAAGATATCATCATTATCCTCTTCTTCCTCCTCTTCCTCCTCCTCTTCATTCTCCTCCTCATCTTCCTCCTCCTCCTCATCATCATCGTCATCATCATCATTTGCTATAATAAGCTGAGTTTAGGAAAAGTCACATAGAAAAATATCAAGTACCTCCTGGCATAGGCAGGGCTTTTTCACTCTTTGGAGTTTTGAGACAAGTTCTTACTACTTGATAAAGTTTGGCTTTGCTTCATGAAATTCCTTCCTCAATCACATGAATATTAGGGCAACAGAAGAAAATTATCATACCATCACAATGAATACAATATTAGTTTTATGGGCCTTAATATAATTACAACCACATTACTCACTTGAAAAAGAGGAAAAAATATAACATCTTAGAGATTTAAATAAGTTACTATGTGTGTTCAGAAACTTGAGCACTAGTTTAAAAATAAGTGTGCCACCCAATAGAGTAAAAGAAAAGTTTAAAAGGAACAGATTACAGACAGTAAGAAATGAAAGCATCAAATTCAGATTACCACTTTGTTTTTTGAACTCTAGCATAATGATTCAGATCAGAGTCTTATAAACACATACAGATATAATCTCTCTTTCTCTGTCT